>ML272903.1:0-22921 GCA_005239495.1 Nicotiana undulata
GTCGTGTCATGATATTTGATTTCATTGCATAGTGAGGAAGAGTGTAAAGCACGAAGGGTGATGTCATGCCATGATTTATTGATTATAAGCACGAAGGTAAATGTCGTGCCATGATTTATCGATTATAAGCACGAAGGTAAATGTCGTGCCATGATTCATTGTACATTGCATTGTGAGGAAGAGAGTAAAAGCACGAAGGGTGATGTCGTGCCATGATATTTGATTACATTGCATTGTGAGGAAGAGCGTAAAAGCACGAAGGGTGATGTCGTGCCATTGTTTATTTATCTGACATTTATATTGTTTCGTTGTCGATTATGTTGGATTTTTTCTCTGGATCATTTCTACCTGTCGATGTGACCGCTTTATTTCACTTGTCCCCCCTTTTTCTGCTCCCGTATCCCCTACTTGTCGGTTTATCTCCCGCCTTGTGTTATTCCCTGTTACCTACTGTAGAATAGGACAGGTTATCGTTAATGTCAAGTCTAGCCTCGTCACTACTTCGGCCGAGGTTAGGCTCGGCACTTACTCAGTACATGGGGTCGGTTGTNTGGCCTTGGTGTCTCTCCTACACTTGGATTTCCTCATTGTCTTGCCTTTTTTTTTCTAGTTCCAAGACAATTAAATATTTCTTTCAGACTATGTATTTAGCACTCAGTTAGTTAGTTCGTGAGGTTGTGACACCCCGGTTTTGGGATATTTGCGATGTTGTTACCTTTATCATTTCATTATTCATTTTGGGAATATTATTACTTTTCTGTTGTAAAAACTTTTGAAGTGATTTGGAAATGTTCGATAAAGGCTGAAAGTTAAAGGAATTGAGATATTCCAGTAGAGGTTGGAAGGTTAATTGGCTTTATTACTGTTACGTTATTTTTATAAATGTCAAAGTGTTGTGTACGTTGGCTTGTCTAGCGGGTTCAACGTTAGACGCAGTCACGGTCTGAAAGGTGGGATTTGGGTCGTGATACTATGTGGATATTCACTTAGATCACCAGTGAAAATGCAAGATTGTTGAATTGTTTGAATCAGACCTGTCCTGATTTCAAAGTTATTGGCTGCCACTGGAGGTTTCCTGACATTAGATTCACAGTTACAGCGATCAGGTCTAGCATAATCCCTTAGGATTCTATTTGCTGGTCTTGGCGCCACTTCATCAAATTGATCCTCTACATGAGCAGGTGGTGGAATTTGTAGTGGATTGTTATCATCTCCTAATTGGTGCTCCATTCTGTTACAAGTTATGTTTTGAGACGATATTTGTCCTTTCCTGCACAATCGCAAAGTTTTTTCAATTTCAGGATCGTAATTGACCAACTCTTTTGTAGAAGAGCGGGTCATAAACTATATGAAATTAAAGTAAAATAAAGACAGTTCCTAAAATAGTAAGAGATAATTTTTTTTTTTAAATGAAATATAAAAAAAAGTACGGGAATGATATAGTTTACTTAAAACAGCAAGGTGTAACTAACCATCAAAAGAAATAATATAATACTAGTTATATTGTATGAAAAAAAAGCTTCAATAATAAATAAAGTATGGTGAAGGATTGAAGTACTTTCAATTAAAAAAGTTGAATAAAATATTATTTTATAAAAATATAGTAAAAGTAATAGTTTTAGTAATAGTAATATAGAATAGTACAAATGGTACTTTTAGCACTAGAATAGTAAAAACAAGTACTTACACTTATAATAATAATAAAAATAATAATAAAATACACAAAAAAAAGGACAAATCATAAAACTAATGTATTATACTATTATATAGATGCTAGTACTAGCAATAATAATAATAAAATATAAAATAAAGTAGGTTGAAGTACTATTATGAGGGAATTTTTTTCTTTTACAATATTATATAAAATTGCTCGTAATAAAAGTAACAATTATAATAGTAGTATGTAGGAGATAACATTTTGAAGGGAAAATTAACAACAATAATAAATTCTCAAATTAGTAATAAAATATTTAATCTGAAGTAGATGTGTGCCAATCCCCGGCAACGGCGCCAAAAATTTGACGAGGCGTTTGTGTATATGATTTTCTGCTCGTACTCTGTCAAATTCTAGTATAGTTTATGATATCGTCCCACAGAGATTGGACAATCTAAGCTACAAACTTGTAATATTTTGACTACTGTTTGAGAGAACCAAATTGATGAAAGGTGTGTTTGAAATTATAAATTAAGACAAATTTCTTCCGAAAAGTTTATATTTAAAAAGAGTTGGGAATCGTTGAATTTACTTGATATATTATTACAATAAAATCTCAGTTTTATACGTATTTCTCTAGAGAATAATTGCTTATTGCTAATACAATTTATTTTTACACTAAGAAATAAATGAATAATTAACACACCGTGAGGTTATGTTAGTTAATTGATTTAAAACTAGTGACGGTTAAACTGAAATATCTTGCCTGAATTGTGCTCAAGCGTAGTAAAAACTTCGTGAGAATATTTTTACTATAAAATCAATAATCTTGCCTTCAACAATTCCTCCGTGAGAATTAAAACTGAGGAAAGCAAGATTACAGACTTGAAATAATAATCTTACTAAAGATTACTTTCACTCTAATATTCTATTCATGAGTTATTATATATTAATTTTGCTCCGTGAGAATTACAAAATTAATATAAGAATAACTTTGATATAAAATATGTAGATGTGATAATAATGATTATAAAATTATCATTCCAGCACAGTATGAGATGTAAATAGAGTTTCAAGCCAAGAATGTATTAACACTTAGATAGTATTATAATTATACCAAGCTTCATCAACTATCCCAACAAAAGAAATTACTCCATTATGAAGTAATAAAAGCTAAAAAAATACTTTCAAGAAAACTAAGAAATTATTACTACAAAGAGAGACTAGAGAAAGAGACCAAGAATGCTCTTCTTTCTCTATAGAAAACTAGAGAGGAAATTGGATACAAAGAGGGATGATATTCTTCTACAAACATATGCCTATTTATAGGAGAATTCCTACAAAGCCTTGGTGAGAACTTGCAAGATAATATCAATATATCATATGGCATTGATGAGAAATTGACATGGCAATTTCTCATGAAATTTTGGTGAGAATTTGCCATAACTTTTGTATCTCTTGACTTTGTGTAGTCTTAGATGAAGTTGTCACGGATGCATCCTTCTTCCTTGTACCGTAGGTTCGTTCTTTTTCTCTTTTTTCATATATTCTTTTTTCCTGCAAGAATTGTTAGAAAAATACGAGAATAGGATATAAATTGGTCATGTTTTATATCTAAAATATTATATTTTTATATTAAAATATACGAATAATTTATATCCATCAGAAACCCCCCTTCATGTCTGTACCTGTCATACAAGAAATCTGGCGGACCTGCCCCTGGGCCACATGTGCTATCTCGGTGTGGCTGATCCACATCTGCTCAAGGAACTTGGTAGCAGTGACATCGCTGGGAGCCAAAAGTCTCTTTATTCGACTCTTTATCCCAGATCTATATATTCAGCGAATTCTTCCAAGGTAGGAGTCATTTCAAACCCATTAAGATGAAACACATTGTTCTTCGGGTCCCAGAAATAAACCAAAGCCTCGATGAGTTCTCGTTTAGGCTCAATATCCATGATGTTTACCAAGTTTTTCAAATAATCCTTGATCTTTCCTTGCTCAAACCCATCAATGTTGTTCCACCATCGCTTCAATAACCTAGGCACTTTGTCGACAATCTTAAACGACGAGTGCTCTTCATATCCTGGCCTCTTTCCATTAACTGAATCCATATCGTACCTAGATAATAAAAATATGAGGTTTAGTCCTAAAGAAATGACACTAAGTAGACCTTTAGAATAGACAAACTTCTTATGGGGGAAGGCTAGAAAAAACGGTCGGACAAGGACAAAATGATAAAAGGTGACGAGGGGAACAAGATGGTTATTTTTATGAAGATGACTCTTTGGTACCTCTAAGAAAAGTATGAAGGTTGTCTTGGTAAAAATATCCGGACATATGGATAAGCGGGTAAAAATACATAAAAATTTATTTTTATGAAAAACACCTATTTGATACTTCACATAAAAAAAACTATAAGGTTGACTAGGCAAAAATGGACAAAAACAAAGGACGACACGGCAAAAAATAAAATGACTATTTTTACGGAAATAGCCCTTAGACACTTCCGAGGAAGGTTTTAAGGCTTTCCCAGCAAAATGGTCAAAAATAAAGACGAAATGGTAAGGTGTTAAAACGAGCTAAATAACCATTTTTCTGACATAGCCCTTCGGCGCTTCGGGGGAAGGTTTTAAGGCTATTTCGGCAAAAATGATTCGACATAGGGGCAAAAATAGAAAAATATTAGCTATATTTACGAAAACAGTCTTTGGCAGTTCCAAAGAAGGTTTTGAGGTAGTATTGAAAAACATGATCTGACGCAAAAGCAAAAATAATGAAAAAGACAAAAAGCAACAAAAACTATCGGTTTATTATTATTTAAAAAAAACTCAAAAATATTATGGACACACTGGTTTCGAAAACTCTTGCAAAATATGGGCTGAACCCGATGAAGATTGCCTCGGTACCCCACTAGAACTGTGAGAATCGAACCTGCGTAGTTCGAACCAAGACTTGACAATAATAATTTTTATTTATTTTTTATTTAGTAAAAACGAATTATTTGTACAAAACTGGGGGATTATATATATATATATATATATTTAAAATTCTGCTCAACTAATTTTTTAAAGCCGGTCAACAAATGCAAGCAAGCCTTCCAAATGATGCAGCAAGTAGCACATATGTGAACATGGTGGTCTCAACACGGATACCTGCCTTATACGGACCCGGCCCCTGTGCCGAGTTTCGCTAAGTCAAATGCACATGATGCAACGAAACGATCCTACTAGAGATAACCAGGCACGTGATTTGTTTTTCTAGGTTTAAAAATCATAGGGGATGAGGTGTATCTAGACTGACCATAAAACGAGCGGACAACTCGAGTTGGGAAGGGGTAGCGTACCAGGGCAATACTTCTCCGGATTAACTACTGGACCCTCCTTGTTCTTAAATATGGGCGACTAATAATCCTTCACCGGGAGCCCAGGCCCGCCGGCTTTATCTCAAAAAGAATGGGGCGCGTATCCGTGATTCCCGAGGTTGTATTCAGAAGACTCAGAGGGGGTGCACAAGAAGACAATTTATAATACATTTCAACAATATCAAAGCGATAAAGAGCAGGCAAGTAGCACATTAGGCCCAAATAAACCACAGTTATATACAAAATTTAAAAATCCAAATAAAGTCGATGTACAAGCTCGAATTCTTGAATGTCCCCAGCAGAGTCGCCAGAGTAGTCATACTCCTTTTTTTACCCCCGAAAGAATACATGTGTGGATTGTAGGTTAAAGGATTTTTTCAATTGAAGTGACAAATTTGAGTAAGGATTATTTTATTTATAGAGTCGCCACTTGGAATTGATTTTTCAGTGTTCCGAATCACCTTTTATTTGAATCCCTAGTCAAAGGAAAGTTTGACTCTATTTTTATCGGTCTGCGAAAACAAAGTCCGGGTAAGGAATTTTGTTGACTGGGGAGAAGGTGCAAGGCATTCTCCGAGTTCCGTGGTTCTAACACGATCGCTTTTATTGACTAAAATTGGCTTGAGTTAATTTTTGGATAAATTATGCTTTTATTAATTTTCATGTTTTGCCTAGGTCCGCCTTTATTGTTGATGACTTCGTTGATCTCAAACTAGGACGAGTATCCCCAACCCTAGCTTGCACTAACCAAGACGAGTATCCCCGACCTTGGTTCGTGTGTAGCACCTAAAAGTGGAGCCTACTTGAAATTAATTAGATACAACTTTTATTTATTTGAAAGAATTGGAACAAGACGTGCCCTCACGACTTTGCAATTTTTTTATGTCTTTATTCTGAAACGAGTCTTCCCGACATCAGTTAACACAAAATTAATTATTGAAAAGGTTAGTTCATCCCTATTGTGAAAAGATAAACTTCTTTATAACTTGAAGATAATTAGTCCGCGATAATTAGATGATATTGGACTAATTTATAACCTTATTCTTATTATTGCGTTATTAATTAAAATAATGAAACTAAATATTTTAAAGAATTATTTTTATACCTAAAATTTGCCTAGTGCTTGGTTATTAAAATTATTTACGTTATTTTGTTATTAACTAAAAACAAACTTTTAATTAGTTTTGGGAAAAGAAAAGAAAAAAAATACTTCTCAATATTTTAACTATGGAACATTACTTACTAAACAACATATGAAGTTAAAATCATTTGTTATGGAAAATTAAGGTAGATCTAAGTGAATTGGAAGCGCGAACATAAAGAATACTTTGAACAAAGAAAACAGTAGCAAAGAAAATACTTAAGAGGTTGCTCATCATGCTTCCAATCACATGGAATAAACAAACTAAAACAACAAGTATGGAAGAAAGAATAATAAGGGAAGGATGGACGATTGGTGGATATTTTCCACCATGTACAAAGTAAGCAAAAGCTTCAAAATTCCTTACATGACTTCGAATTAAGAACCAAACATTCTTTAGCTTATTTGTCTTACTACAAACTATGAACAACTTGAATAAGTAAAATCACTATGCAGATTTCTCTTCTTTTCTTTTTTTCGCAATAGAAAACTATGTTAAATCAAAAGGCTAGATCTAGCTACTAAAATTGTAACACATTTAAACGCAACTTTAAACTAATCATTAACAACCAAAGAGAAACAAATTTCAAAACTTACAACATATTAATTACAAATAGAACAAAAAGACATATAGCTAAGACATACTCATGGTTCAAGCAGATTATGCGAAAAATTATATCAAGCTATTAAAATGAACTTCAAGCATTATGCTTTTCATTAGAACTCAAAGAGACTACATTACAAAGTTAAGAAGAATACCTAGGCCGCGGATCTGAAAGCAAACAAAAGTGATGAACTTTGTTGAAACTTACAGCTATCAAACGCAGCTCAAACCAACAACAACAACAACAACAGTGAAACAGCCCAGAAGACACCTTGAAACTCAACGACTTTTTATAAAAAATAAAGAACTACAAACTAACTTCAAACTTTTTATATTTTTTGGAAGACTTTTTCTCTTTTCTGGGAAAGTATTCAAAGGTGATAGGTTGCTGATTTTTTTTATCTCCAGCCCTCTTTTTCTGNAAGAAAGAACTACAAACTAACTTCAAACTTTTTATATTTTTTGGAAGACTTTTGCTCTTTTAGGGAAAAGTATTCAAAGGTGATAGGCTGCTGAAAATTTTATCTCCAGCCCTCTTTCTCTGATGTTTCCCCCCTTTAAAGTGAAGAAAAAAATCTCCTTTTGTAGGAGAGGAAGGCCTTAGGGATTAGGTTTTGAGTTAAACCAATAATCTGCCCAAATGAGTGAGAAAGGACTGTCCTTTCCTCCAATTTCAGACACAAGAAAGAGAGTAGTTGTACTCTGTGCATGCTTCAATAGTAAAAGCAACCAACTATGTACTCTACTCAATCATTCCTCTTTTACTCTTCACAAACCGATATCAACATAACCAAACTGATTTAAACTAGTATAAAACTGGAAAATTCAGAATTTAATTAACTAGAAAGAAATCCATAACGTTGCAAAAAAAAAATCAGAGACGACAATCAAAGGTTAAGAAGCGTATTAACAGTAAAGTAATTGATCATAACAAAACTAAATAAATGACGATGCAATCAGAAACGAATTGAGCAAAATTAAAACAACGAGACAACACTTAACCATAAACTAAAATTAATTACGAAGGAGGGAAAAAAATAGAAAATCAGTGAAGGGAGAATGGATTACGATTTTACTCAACTTTGAACATTCGGGCAGTAGCAGTAGCACGGTGGCATTGGTGTTTGCACGGTTCGAGCAAGCTTCGATTGTTGATATTCATTGAAATCAAGAACTCCGGTGAATCCGAGTCCAGTTTCAATGATATCAACAACACAACCTTGCTCGAGGCCGGTTTGAAAAGAGAAACGAGAGGCAGTGGTGGTTGAGGGGTGGCAGTGACGGCGGTGGATCGGCAGGGGGTGGTCGCCGGATTTTCATCGCGCGGATTTCTGGGGTGAAATCGACATCAATAGGTAGGTATTGAAGAACTCTATCCATTGATGTAGGTATTGTAGTGTGGGGAGATCTATAACTTCATGAATTTGATGGGGGTAAAATTGGCGGCTAGGGTTTCAGATTTTTCTAGATTCGTGGAGATTGGTGAGGATTTCGGGGATTTAGACTGGAAATATGGAAAGAGGAGGAGGAGACGAGGAGATGGTGAAAATTTGGGCTCGTTCCGAAGCTGGCCGCCGCCGTGGATGGCCTACGGCGGCAGAGAGGAATGAGAGAGTGAGGAGAGGAGTTTAGGGATTAATTGAAGCCAAAATTCTGATTTTTTATCTTTATATATGAAGTTAAAGATTAAATTAGGGTCATTGGATTGAAGAAGATCTGATGGCTAGGATTGACGCTTTGTAACTTAACATTAAAACTACGTCATTTTGACCCTCTCCTTGCATCCACTTAATTGGCATTAAAATTGCACTCTTAGCCACCTAACCATTTCAGTTTTAACCATTTTCTTTTAATCCTATCTTATTAAACTACAATCTAATTAACCTAAATACTAACTAATAAAATAAACCTAATAAAACTCATTAGCTAACAATTGAATTAATTATATGAGAAATCAATTTGATTAACTTATCAAATAATTAGTCAAATAAAAGAGCACACACAAAAAGAAAAGTATAATATTTTTTTGGTATTTTTATGACAAGAAATTCAATTAAAAATGCACCAAATATAATAAAAATAACGATTGAAGGAAAATTGACACAAACAACTTTAGGAGCATTTAAATGGTACAAAAATTAGGTATTCACAAGCATGCTTTGGCTCATTGGATTCATTATCCCTTCAGTAATAGTTGTCCTAATCTATACTTCCCCGCCATATCTGATGTTGTTTCTTATTGTGAGTTAACATGGCTATCTTATAACATTAGGATGTATGCCTAGCATAATTCCCAACCATGTTTCAACTTGTTTGGTATCATGCACCTGTGTGTGACAATCTCTGCCAATCCTGAAAACTTGTTTTCCCCCAACTCCTTCAATATGATTCTGCCTATGTGTTGTTTTGCTAAATGGTGAACATGTTTCTAAGCCTTGTTGGTCTTTTGATTAGTTGTTTTGTGTTTTAAAATCTGCTATGGTTTCTTCCTAAGACTAAGTACAATTTCGTCCCTTAATCATTGTCCACTCCCCTCACTTGTTACCTATGCTATCTCGAGTTTCTCATTCTTAGCTGGCTGAAATCCAATGCTACCAAGGCCTTTACTACTGACCTCCCTAGTGTGACCACTGTTAGGGGTCCATTTGAGACCCTTGTGAACTCTAACACACTAGGATTTGGGTCTCTGGTCACCCCCTGAAACTTAAACTGCTCTCACTCAACCCTTTTCTTCCTATTATCTGATGTATGTCTAAGCCGGTTGGTTTAAATGATGCAATGCTTGGATATATGGTTATATAAATTGACTTTGGGCTCCTCTATGGATTCAGGGATTGTGTTTATTAATATGACTCCTTGTTAGAAGTCTGGGTACGCTGCCTGAAAATTGTTGAAGGCCTAGACCGTGCTGGGTGTTTCATTTGGGCATGTTGTGGGCATATTGTCATTATTTGTATAACATTTGTATCTTATTCATTACTAGGCATGTAGTAATTTTGTATAAACAATTGGGGTGTTAGTGAAAATGGGAAGTGGGTAGACTCTTAATATTTGCATACAAAAGGGTAGATAATATGCCTATAGGACTCAGTGGTTTACTTGCTTTATATGCTATTTAATCATTATGTGCACTATAGAAATCATGCCATTAGGGTAAGAGCACATACACACACTGTCTGCTTGAACATAAATTCAAAAAATACTGCAATTATGTTTACTGCTACGTGTTACTAAGAAAATCTTCCTATAAGAACAAATGTCACTAATGTTTTCTTTCAATTCACATCATTCACTAGAAATCATGCGTATAGAATTCCGATTATTCCGTTTGCCGTTGTTCATCTAGAAAATATGCCTATAGAATTAAGGTATAAAAATCAGCTCTAAGTGTTAATCGTTAGAGATCCTGCCTATAAGGGATAATTACTCGCCATAATTTGTTAATGTTAAACCGCTCAAACACTGTTTTATGTATGCTATTGTTAGAAAGCATGAATAATTCTGGGACTTTTTCCCAATAGATTTCATTATCCTTTACTGCGTAGACCACCTAGACATAGCAACTATAGGTTTAATAACTTGAAACTTGCGATCTCAATAGTGAGCTCGTAATAACTATATAATCATGTCTACGAGCAACACCTTGCATCTGAAACTGCATGCATGCTTTAATTCAAAGTCACATAGAAATCATGTTTATAGGGTCTAAGGATCTTAATTATGAAACTTCTTAACCAGAACATCTGTTTGTGTGTATTTGTTGTCTAAGTGTAGAGGTTAACGTGAGCCTTTAACTGCCTTTACATGTAGTCTTACATTTTTTTTGTCTGTCGCCTAGCTTTTCAATTTGAGCAGCCTAGGTAAGGTCTAGAACCACCTAAATAGAGGTCCAAAATCTCCTGGACCATATGTATGGAACGGGTAGTGCACGCATAGCGCACGACTTAGAATTGAATTAGAGCGCTTTTAGGTAAGCAACTTTAATATAGTAATCGGGTAGCAAGAGATAATAGTTTGTGCCCGCTGAATAATATGAGTAACTCCCTACCCTAAGGGAGTTGCGAAATATTATTTATATTGCACAGGGTGATCCTTTAGGCTAAAAAATTTAGGATTCCCTCTCCCCCCTCTTTTTTTCTTTCTATTAGAATTGGAATAGTGGTATCTCTATATTCGCATCAAGATTCTTATAATAAAATTCTTTGACCTTCATACTCTCTCTGCTTATTTGATCACATAGTCTAATTCACATAATTTTAAGTTCAGCGGGGACCCACAGTTGTGGACCTCAAAGAGTGTCTAACACCTTTTTCTTGAGGTAATTTGAGCCCTTACCCGATCTTTGGTGGCGTTGACTAGTCAAACAGAGTTATTTGCACTATAGGTGCCCTAACGCACCTTAAAATCGTTAGGTGACGACTCTTCTCTTTTAATACATATTTAAAAGATTTGTCACATGTCGAAACCCGCTTTCGCGACACCCCTTTTCAACTTAACTTCACATAGTATTATTTTTTTCATCAAATATCACAATTTTTATGTCCAAGTGCCTACTTACTATCTCGCCAACATATATAATAGAGATCCTCTAAAAATCTGTATTCTTGGTAGCTTGACGTCACCAGTAAAAGTTTGCTACAAACTAAAACAGGGCTACAACCTACAGCATGCTGGTAATCCCATGAAGCAGGGGCGGAGCTAGAGTGCCGCCAGCGGATTCGGCCGAACTCAGTAGCTTTGGTTCAAACTCTGTATTTGTCTTAAAAAATTCATTGAATATGTACAAATTATTAATTTAAAACCCAATAACTTAAAACGATTATAATCCCGAACTCATAAGCTTGAAATCCTGACTCCACCTCTGCCATGAAGGGCGAAGTGCACAAATAGTCGACGTTCAATTTTTGCAAGTTTAGTCGCTTTGAATCAACTTCAAACGCACGAGTATGAAGTTTAGACATACATGTCAATAGTTAAGATTTCGAACAAAGCTTGCGGGTGGCCTACCATCCCCACGGGCCTTAGTAGATCCGCCTCTGAGTCGGATGATCCCTCCCTGTAGTGCTAGCTATTCCCATGCTCCTTTTTGTAATGGCCATGGCTCAGGTTGTAATTGCCCAGTTCTGTTGTAGTTCGATTACAGTAGAGTTGTGCCATCAACACACTGTCTCAATCTTCCTTATACTGATGACTTTCATAAGTTTCTTTTGGACGAGGAAAGAAAACATATGTTGCCAGTTGCATACTTGCATAGACGGAGTTCTATGAAACACGGTCGATTTCAAAGAGAAGATTACGATAGATAAAGATTTGCACACTTTTCTTTTCGGCCCGGTGCACAAATATTTCGCATTCACGCACGGTCCGGAAGAGAACTGCATAAGAAATTAGTGGCTTGATAAATTCTTTTAATAGGTTAAAAAGATGCATATAAATGATTTCAACTAATATATGATTGATATGTAATTAATTGATTAATTTAAAATAAAAGACTTTTTTAACACAGAGATATTCATAATGGAAAAAGATAATAGACCAGTAATTCATGAAACGACGCCGACAAGTTTTACGACCTCAATAACTCTTTATCCTAAAAGAGCTCCAGCCATTCACTCGACTAACCTGGGAGCTGTGGATAGGGACTGATGCAATGCTTTACGTATGTAGGAGTGAAACATAATGCTTGACTATTTCTATTTGAAATATAAGGTATAAAATTACTGATTTTTAAAAACGATAATAGGTAATTTTCAAGTATACATGTAGAGCATGTTTGGACATAAGAATTTTTTTATTTTTTTTTCGAAATCAATGTTCAGTCATAAAATTTTCAATTTTCACTTGAAAATGAATATTGAATTTTTCTGAAAATATGAAAAACTCCAAAAAACTGTTTTTAAAAATTTTCACTCAGATCACTCACAAAAATTCAAAAACAACCAAAATTATATTCATGTCAAAACGTAACTCTAATTTTTAAATAACATTTTCACTTAAAAAAAATTCAATTTTTTTTGGAATTTTACAATTCTTATATCCAAACGCCCACGTAATTGAAGAGAAGACAAGGTATGTATTACACCGAAATGCATGTCCAGCTCTGGTTGTGCAACACAGTTGTGTGCGACATTTCATCAATCATCTATTTCTTCACCATCTTTTTAAATGAAATAAATGTTATCTTCTCCGTGTTTAGATGGTGAAACAATTTAGAGCTCAACCTTAGAAATATATTATATACTAGTTCTTTTTAAACTGTGCTGACAGATTGTTACATAGCATAAGGGGTCGCCTGGCTAAGATACTAAGTTAATTAATAATGTGCAGGGATTTCTTGTTGAATATTTAGTTTGAGGGTTAGTTTTTCCATTTCAATATTTTAATTAATAATTTTGAATTATATAATATTTGTATTCTTTTTTCACGTTGTACTCCGTAAAAATAATACATAAAATTTCTTCTTAACTTATATGGTATTAGTTATGTAAATACCAACCGAATAATTGTAAAATGGTGTGTTAGTTTAATACAACCTTATAAAGAGATTAGTTCTGTCCTCCAACCAAACAGCCCCTAGCAAGCTTTTAAGAGAAAAAATTAGCTTCTTTCCTAAACACTTTTGAAGAATACACTTTTTAAAAGCTTAGTCAAATACTAATTGCTGTTTAGAAGTACTTTTTAAATTAATTGGTCAAACACAAAATGCTACTTACTAAAAGTACTTTTGAGAAAAACAGTTTTGAAAGAAAACACTTTTCAAAATAAACTGATTTTTCCACCTTGGCGAAACAAGCTATTAATACATTTTATATGTAACTTAAACCAGTAATTAAGTACGTACATATGGTTTTTCATTATTCGTTATTTTTTGGGTTTTCAGTTTTCAAAAAATGCCATCAAAATTTAACTAAGTAAATCTGAGTTTTTTTGGGTTTGATTTTTCAGTTATTTGGTTTTGTTATACATCTTAATAAGGATCTAATACAGTCAACTGAGAAATTTGGGCACGCGAAAAGAATAACTATCACAAATGAGGAGTTGTAATGTCAAATATTTTTCATATTTTTTCTAAATTCAGTTCACATAAAAAAAACATATTTGATAAGATACTCGCGTGCTTGTAATTTCCTTATAAAGCATTATGCAACAAGTCAACAAAAATAAGCTTGCACACCTAATATCATAATCAAAACAAAATGTAGGTATAATTTAGTGAATAAATTAAATCCTCCTTAATTGTCGTTATTTTGCGAGTTTTATACCTAAACTATTGAGTGTTTACAGAACTACCACTGCTAGAAATGGCAGGGTGGACTCATGTTTAAGACTTTTATCATCTCCCTCGCGACTTTCACCAAGTTATCCCAAATATTTTATCACATAATCAACCAGGAGGTTTTTAATCTAAAATGAGTTATAGTCTAGGGGTAAAGGGTACACCATAGTTTAGGTAAGATACTCGTTAAATGGTGATAGTTTTGAGGGCTTTTAACCTATTCACTCTATGACTTGTACTAGTTGATTCCTTTACTGTCCATGTACCAAGGAATCATCATATGATTATATAACATAAATAATTCGACTTTTTTGGTTTTTCAATTATTATTTTTTAAAAATTTAAAACCAAAATTTTGAGATTTTAATCTGAAATAAAACCAAAAACCAAAACACCAAGCCAAATAACAAAATTTTTTAGTCTCAATTTGATTTTTCGATTTAATCCGGATAATGCACGCCCTGCTCGTAATCCAATCTTCTGATAGATTGTTCACACCATATTTTGTGTACTTTGTTAATAACTTCTCCATAAATGCCATAAGATTTTGAGCACTTTGATTTTTCTCTTTTCAGTTAACTACAATTCATACACGATCTATTCAAAATCCAGATTAATCTCCATCAAAGTTCATTCTAGCTTTCTTTCCTGTTTTCCGTATTTTTGTTACTTAGCTGCGTGTTTTCTAAAATTGGGGGAAAGAAAGGGAAGCAATGGTTATATCTCAAGTAAGCATCTTAGGTTTGAAATAAACAACCACTCTGTAGTTGTAAAATGACTTCAGAGATAAAATAAGACGGATAGCTTAGGCACAAGATGTCTCATATCGGCTGATACAAAGGAAACCAGGAGCTGGAAGGATATAAAACCATAGGGCAGAGCTTCCAAGAAACATAATTACATGGACAGGGTCAATGGGTGATCAACAAGGCCCATGGCCTAGGTTGGTGACCTCTATTGCACTTTGGAAGGGTGCCCGCCTAAGGTCAATTCAAGTGGTCGAGCCTACGTCATAATTTGTGGTATTGCGGGCTTGCGTTCTAGAAAATGTATAAACATGATTGCTATCTAACCTACAAAATGTGTTAGTAAGATGTGTTCAATTTTTTGCGACAAAGGCAACTTCCAACCTCTAGCGCGAATAATCTGTACAACCTTGTGATGAGCAGAGAGCTGACTATGAATAGCATAATCAGAATAGCTTATTACATTTGGGGAGAAAGCTAAATACTTTTGTCTTAATTATATTGCACTTTAATTGTGTTTGAGCTTTAATCGCTATTAATTTGCACTTATTGTGTGTTTTATAGTTTGTAGGAGCGATTCTGAGTTATTAGATGTTATCGAACTAATTCGAGCTATTTTGAGCTTTGAAGTCTGAGTAAAAGCCCAAGAGATTAAGCCGGGATAGTGTTTGGGGGTCGAGGATCAATTCTGGACGTCAAAATTCAAGGAAGAAGCAACTGCTGAAGAAATACACTAGTGCGAGGCATTGTGCGGCGCACAGTGCGAGGCATTCGTGCAAATTTTTGTCAAAAACTTCCAAAGTTGAGAGGCTGGGTTTTTTGTGGTATGACAGGAAAAAGCACTAGTGTAACGACCCGATCGGTCGTTTTGAACTCTAGCGTGTCGTTCGGCGGTTTGAGGCCTTAAGCAACTTCACTTCAGGTATTATGACTTGTACGCGTGGTCGGAATTGAATTTCGGGAAGTTCGGAGTTGATTTGAAAAAAAAATTCTAATTTCAAAAGCCTTAAGTTGGAGGAATTGACTAAAGTGTGATTTTTGAGTAAACGACCTCGGAATCAGGATTTGAATGTCCTAACAGGTTCGTATGATGATATTGGACTCGGACGTAGATTGGGTTTTGGATCGCTCGGGAGTGTTTCAACGCCTATTATGGGAGTTGGCATTTTGGAAGAATTTCATAAAATTGGGTTGAGGTGTATTTCAATGTTATTGATGTCCGTTTGGGATTCCGAGTCTGGGAATAGCTCTGTATGGTGATTCTGGCATTGGGAGCGCGTACGGAAGTGGATTTGTAGGTCCGTAGGTCACTTCGGGGTCATTTGGTGAAAGTTAGGAATTTGAAGGTTTTTGAGAAGTTTGACCGGGAGTGGACTTTTTGATATCGGGGTTGAATTTTGATTTCGGAAGTTGGAGTAGGTCCGTAATGTTGAATGTGACTTGTGTGCAAAATTTGAGGTCAATCAGACGTGATTTGATGGGGTTCGGCATCTAATGTAGAAGTTTGAAGTTCCAAAGTTCATTAAGCTTGAATTGGGGTGCGATTCATGGTTTTGACGTTGTTTGATGTGATTTGAGGCCTCGAACAGGTCCGTGTTGTGTTTCGGAACTGGTAGGTGTGATTGGACGGGGTCCCCGGGGCCTCAGGTGTGTTTCGGGTTGGATTGGGTCATTTTTGCCCATGTTTGCTACTGATGTTGTTGTCTGGTGCGTCCTTCTTCGAGTTCGCGAAGGAAGGATCGTGTTCGCGAAGCCTTAGAGGAAGCAGAGCTTCGCGATGGCGAAGGGGTCTGTGTGATCGCGTAGAGAGGCAGCCAGGAAGTGGTCCCAGGGGCGTTGCTTTATGCGTTCACGAGTATGGGGTCACGTTCGCGAAGGGGGCGGAGGAGTTGGTCATTGCATTCGCGACCGTCTTATTGCGTTCGTGTAGTGGATTTTGGAGCTAGAGGAGGAATTCTCTTCGCGGCCGCGTTCGCGAAGGAGTGGGGATCTGGGTTGTGTCTTTTAAAGTCGGGGGCTGGGGTCATTTCCACCCCATTTCTTCATGGGAGCCGACTTTGGGGACGATTTTGAAGCACCATTTTCATCGTCAATCATGAGGTAAGTGATTTCTACTAGTTGTAAGTTAAATACGAGATTTATACATGGATTTGGACATGAAAATTTGTAAAAATTTGAGATTTTGAAGAAAAATCTAGAAAGTGGTATTTTTGGATTTCGACCACGAAATTGGACATGGAATTTGGAATAAATTATATATTTGAGTTCGTGGTATTATGGGTAAAGTTTATCTTCGAATATTTTTAGAATACGGGCACGTGGGCCTGAGAGTGATTTTATTGACTTTTCGATCGGAGTTGGAAATTGTTGTGGATTGAATTATAATGAGTATTAGGGTGTATATTTATGGATTTGCACATTTATTGAATAGTTTTGGTGCGATGGGCATCAGTTTGAGTTGTTGGAAAGGTGTTGGAGCCGTTTATGGGACTTCGGAGCGAGGTAAGTCTCTTTTTTAACCTTGTAAGAGGGAATTAACCCCATAGGTGAATTAATCTAATATGTTCTTCTATTTGTGGGGGCTACGTATGCACGAGGTGACGAGAGTCCGTGCGTAGCTACTATTATGCTTATGTTCGGGTAGTCTAGGATCCAAA
The DNA here is from genome assembly GCA_005239495.1 of Nicotiana undulata. NCBI lineage: Eukaryota > Viridiplantae > Streptophyta > Magnoliopsida > Solanales > Solanaceae > Nicotiana > Nicotiana undulata. The sequence continues at coordinate 17,443 of ML272903.1, forward strand.
TTATGTTATACTTGCGATGTTGCAACCTACTTGTTAATTTAATTGCTTAAATCATATTGAAACTTGATAAAAGAATTGTTAAAGGTTAAACTTTATTTTTCTTGACTGTTATCGGTATTTCCTTGAATAATTGCCCCTTAATAAATCTTGAATTGGTTGTTTTAAATGTGTTTCCTTTTTGTGGAGCAAGCCGAACGCTTCGGTAGCAGATACATGCATCTATGGTTCGTGTCATTCGACCCTCAGCAGTGCACAGTTTAAATATTTATGTTGGAACGAGTCGTACGACCTCGACATTGTTTGCGCATGATAAATCTTTGGAATTAATAATATTTGTTATTGCTTCATTGGCTTGAGATACAAGGTGTTAAATAACGGAAAATAAATTTGGAAACTTTTATTAATAACAAAATAGTTTACTTACTTCATGTTATTGAGTTTACAACCAATCTATAAAAATCCATGATAATTATAATATCGGTATTATATTGCTAGCCCATAGTAAGTATCGGAGTCGACCCCTCGTTATTACTTCTTCGAGGTTAGGCGGGATACTTACTGGATACGCATTGATTTATGTACTCATACTACACTTGCGGCACATTTTTGTGCAGGTGCATATATGTCTAGTGGCCTTGTGAGAGTAGAGACATGTATACATGCGGGGACTTAGGTAAGATGCACTCCATATTACGACCCGTAGCCAGTAGTTTCCTTCAGAGTATTTCTATTTCTCGGGTCCAATTTGTATTTCGGACAGATGTTGTATTTTATTTTATATTCCTAGTTGATACTCATACACTTGTGACGCCGGATTTTAGGGTGATTATGGGTTCTCCTGTATTAAAATTGTTAAATATATTACTATTTATTCTGTAAATCCCATCATTTTACTATTTAATTGAAGGAAAATATGATTTCTAAAATATTGAAAAGAGAACCAAATTAAGAATTTATTGTTGGCTGGCCTGACAGTGGTGTCCGACGCCATCACGAACTTCAATGGATTTTGGGTCGTGACAACTAGTGTGACGCACGGGGCGACATGCAGTGCGACGCATGAAAAGCAATTAGTTTGCAAGTTTTCCAATTTCGGCTAGGAAAAGGAGATTTCGTCTTGGCCCAACCCTACTTGGTATAAATACATGTAAAAACGTTATTTTGAGGACTTCTAACATATTTTGAAGGAGAATTCACGTGGGGAACACACACCACGTTTGGAGGCGGCTTCTACCTAGTTTTTCTTCATCCTCTCTCTTTTAATCTCATAGTTTATTAGTTCTAGAGTTTTGGGTGCTACGTGAACGTTGTAGTTTGAAGCTTGAATTGTTCTTATTATTTTTTCACTTTGGTTTATTTATTCAATCTTGCGCTTAATCATTTGATTGTTTGATCACCAATTGAATACTATCTACGAATCTAGGATTGAACTCGGGAGAAGAAATTCTAGATTGCATATAAGATTGAGTATAGCGAGATCTTGAACTCGAGCATCGGGAACAAATTTGCGGCTAGGATATGAATATACCTAATCGCCTTGCTTGGTTACTGTACGGGAATTATTAATGCAATTTTGTTAATTCTGATTCCATAAGAATATATGCGTTTGAATAGTCGAGTAGTACTTCAGGAGAAGGTGATCAGTGCCCACCTATACCACTATTAAGTAGCAAGGTAAGGTCGAAGCAGCTTTTACCCGACAGGGTCGGGATCGATATCCAGAGGGAGTTATGCAATGGGGGTCGAGTTTCTACTAGATTTAGTGGTGTTTCATGTTCTTAATTGCTCTTCTCAACATAATTGATTTTGTATCTATACTAAAGTTAAGTCTAAAAAGAACTATTATCTAGCTAACTACAATCTTTTTGTAGATTTTTATCAAGTGATTAAAGGCACTAGGGTTGTAACTTACTCCTAGGAGAGTGACTAATGGAGTCTAAAATCCTAGATAAGTTTGCGAATTATGGGCAAATGACATAACCTCATACTAAATTACTCACCCAATACCTCTCGGTAATTTGGGTGACTTTGCCCGAATTGGCTTTCTCAAGCCCAATTGGGTGTGACAACAAATCAAATAAAATGGCTCAAGTTGGGTATCACTATCTCTAGTTTCTACCCTTTTATTGGGGATATCAATCTCTTGAGTTCACCCCAATACCTTGTTAGCCTATTTACCTAGACTTGGGTCATCTCTCTCAAGAATAACCCTAGTCAAAAAGGCATGAATTAGTGTTTGCAACCACTAATCCAATGAATTAAGCATGAAATAGACTAAAAATCAAACATCCAACCACAACTTCATCCTAAAATAGAAGACCCATTAGTTACCCACACTAGGGTTGGGTCACAACCCTAGCGTGAGGGTCTAGCTACTCATTTTCATGAAAGAAACTAAAATAGATGATGAAATTAAACCCATAAATGTTGATTACAAGAAGAAAATATAAGAAGTATGGTAAAATCTAAGCTAAAATTACTCAAAATGGAATAAAAGCACTATTCACAAGCTCACTTTATCGTCTGATACGCTAAAAATGAGAAAAAGTTGTATTTATACTAGGCTGAATACTGGACAAAATTGCCCATATGGAGATTTCGCTCCTAGCGGAATTCTAAGCGCTCCAGTGGATTGGCTTTCGTTGCAGCGGAATAATAACCGCTGCAGCGTTTCTAGACCTGGGCACTTTCTGAATCTCCATTCCTCTCCCAGCGGAATTCTACAGCGTCACAGCGGCTCCTGAAAGCGCGGGAGCAAAATAATATCGTTGACCACGCTATTGTGAATATCCCAGGTTGGCAAGTCTCTGATTTTAGGGATCCGCTCCCAGCAGATATTTGAACGCTACAACGACGAGGACAACACTGCAGCGGAATTTTGGCGTGGACAACGACTCAATTGGGTCTCAAAAACACACTCTCTGAAGTTTGAACCGGGGCAGCGGATGGAATCCCGCTGCAGCGAAGTGACAACCGCTGCAGCGGAATATTGGCGCTCTCAGCGCTTCTACTAGGTTCTGGGACAGTGCAAGTTTTACTCCTCTTTGAGTTACTTTTGGTCAATATCTTTAATTCAACTCAAATCCTGCAATTTAAACAACTTGCATCAAATTTCGGGAGTATCTTATTGCAATTTTGCCTCAAAACCTAAGAAAACGAGAGTAAATAATAGGTACAAATCCCTAGTTATCAGAAGGCGACGAGTAATATTAACCCTGTCAACCAATAAACCAGATAAATTAATTAGACAATTTAAGTGAAAGACTCAACAGGATTGTTAGCTAACCCATAACTCTAGAATATCGGCTCCCATAAATTTGTGTCTAAGTTAGCCAATTCGCTTGCATAGATTAATTATTTGAGTTTAATATAGTTGATAGCTAATCACAAGTCCCTATAGGTACGATATCTGGACTTACAATCCTATATTACTTATTGACCACGTATATTTGTGTGTGCGTTAGGAAGCAATATACACCAAACTGGTTAGTATACTCGCAAATAGAGGACTTAAAAGAGCAGAGTTTGTACTACATGACGACATTTTTCATTGTAGTAGTAAACACTAGGATCTAAAGACTGCTTATCCAATTCACAGTTGAGAGGAGTTGCTGAAAATTATAACAGCCCCTGCAAGAGCAGGTAGATAACTACTAGTTAAGACAGGCAATAAAAATTGAAAGAATCTCCACATAAGTTCATCACTACATTAAACAACAACTTGAATAGTATCGAAGTATGTGGGAGACTGATATATTCATCATAGTTCAAATGAATGGGAAATACTATGAACTAGACCAATTAGAGTGCTGCAGTGGGTAATTATTAGTTCACTTCAAGAGATACTAGGGAACAGTTTAAGCACAAAGCTTCCATTGCCAAGTAATTATGAAACAAAAATTGTCCTTCTGCCAAATATATATCATTGGGGCTAAAATGAATTTAATAAACCAAGACACTTTACTCACACGAAAATTCCACACCCTAGCTTTTAGGTCAAAGGTCTTCCTGCCATTTTTTTCCAAGGTCAGAGTCAAGTTCGTTACGGTCAGCAAATCAGCCCTGCATCGTATCGAAAGTGATTCAGATCACCTCCCCAAGGCTGTCTAACCTAATTGTGTGTGAGCAATCAATCGTGACAAGTCGATCAATCCATAATGAAAGCACCTGTAGATAGAAGTCGTTTGTCGTTGTAACTTGTAAGCAAACAGAACAGTGAGAAAATGTACATCTTTAGCTTTTCCCCGTTTAATTTGGAGGGATTAAAGCTAAAGAGAAAACATGAATAAAAAGGGATTTAAACAAAAATATAATGATGAGACAGACCAAATCGTAATTAGTGCAGGAGCCTTCAGGGTATCGTCCTCTGATAAAGCCGCGCAGCAAAAAGTATGTGGAGAGCCTAAAATTGAGTTCATATCAGAATCCGATATTCTAACCATATTCAGTATAAAATTATGAGTAGAAACTAAAATTGAAAATAGCAATGGATAACCATGGAGGTGGTGAGAGAAAGTTGAATCCAAACCTTCTAAGCACCGAATAACGGCGATAGTCTTCATGAAATCTTTTTTTTTGCGTACATTTATGTGATTAAGCTGAGAAAGACTCCGATCTTCGTCCAAGCATGCAATTAAAGAAGCATATAGCTTTAAATAAGAGATTATCTTTCCTGTACTCATTCACGTCTAACCCCCCGAAATTGAAGAGAATCAGAGTTTAAATGAATCAAACAAGGAAGTAAGGACACAGAACACTGAACACCAGTGTTGCTTCCATTTGATCGTAAGTGAAGGAATGGTGAGAAGGAGAACTAACGGAGAGAGAGTAATCCAGAAAGCTTCTTAGAACGGTACAACTCATGCAGCCACGCAGTGAGCACAAAGCGAACTATTCTTTCGCCTTTTACTAATGAATACCATACGCTTATTTTTGGAGGGGTTTTCTCATTTGAGTTCCCCTCAAAGCGAAAAATTCATCTACGGTGAAAAAAAAGTAAAAATTTATCTACCTATCTGAACAATAATTTAAAAGAAGCATACATTTATTACAAGCCCTAATTCTCATCATAAATTCTCTAATATATCAAGATATTCAAACGTAAATCACATAGAAGAAATTTACCAAATGAGCAAGAACTCAATTGTTGTATCGCAAAGCAACATAACCACCTTCGGCCTGCAATCATAAGTAAAAGATATCGAACAAGTCATGACAATTCTCAAAGTTAAACAATTCTCAAATGCCATGATTCTCCCAACAAAAAAGAAAAAGATCGGCGAAATTGACTAATGGACATGGAGGTTCCGCCCATTATGTGCCAAATTTTGCCATAAGTGAATCAATTAGTGATCTATTTTTGCCCAGTTCTAATTTATTAAGGCTATAATGTTCCGAGACCAATCTATATTGGGTAGTGGTGTAAGTGGAGCATGGTAAATCGAGATCTGGTTGTAACCCCCTCCCCCCCCCCCCCCCC
>ML272903.1:22953-38721 GCA_005239495.1 Nicotiana undulata
TAGTGGTGGAAGTGGAGCATGGTAAATCGAGATCTGGTTGTAATTTTTTCCCCCAATTTTAAGAATAAATATAGATAGCTTTCAAATTTGAGAAGAATCTTACTTTTTGTTTGATTTAGATGAACTAAGTTTAATCTATTTTTGTCCCTGTGAAACAACATCGCTTTGCAAACAACGAGGGACTGGTTGATCGGGAATCCGACAGAAGAAAAAAAGAGGTATGTGGAATTTGGTGAGCCTAGATCATGTAGAGAAGAAAAGAGAAGTTGGCCGAAATTTGGTGATCCTAGATCATGATAAGCATGAACACTTTTAGGTAAAGTTAGTTTACTAAAATGCCCTTTAAAAGTTGAATGACCAAATTACCCTCTAAGTAATATTAAAATTACTTCCCATTAAATGATATTTTGTACATTAATAGATGATTCTTTATATGATTTATTTTAGCTAATTAAATCTTTATTATTCACCAAAAAATATTAATAAGAGTTTCCCTTTACGTTATTTGACTCTATGTTTAGTATTAGCAAAAACAAAAAATTACTCTCATCCTTTGACTTTTCTATGATCAGATAACTACTATAAACGAATGCTAAAAATGGAAGCCTAAGAAAAAACAGTAATCACCTAACTTTTTATTAGCACCCACCTAATTTATTTTAAATTATATCAATAATGTATAATGAATAATATTTTGTCCCAAAAAGTAAATTTACATTCCAATAAATACTACGTATTGAATAAAACTATATACATTATATATAACGTATCAGCAATTGGGAAGATATTTGTGTTAATTTTATTCAATGTCCTGGAATTCTTTTCATCTTCAAATAATGATTGCAATTATACAATTTATGTTAGCTTTTAGAATGTCTTTTCAGTGTCTAATATAGTAATCGCTTTCATTTTTCGTTGATGGACAGAGGTAGGTTGCAACTAGATGTATCATGTATGTATGTCTCTTGTTGTACAATTTTGCTCTTTTATTGTGCCTGTGGAAATCTCTACCATTCTTCTAATCTTTCTTTTTTGTTTAATATAGCTACCATAGGACAAAAACACTTTACAAATTTTATTTTCATTATTTCATATATATTAATTATAGAAAGATATATCACTTATCTATACCTTAGATTTCGTCATCTTTGATTTGTTTCTTTTTCCATCTCAAAGAAAGTTTAATACGTTTATGCATATATGACATGCATTTAATTAGAGATTAAAAAAAATGAAAGAGAAAAAAAAAAGAACTAGATTATCTAATGAGTTCTATTTATTTTTTAAATTGTCTTATTGAAAATTTCAAGTGTAAATGGGTTCGTTTCTATTTTTTGGAAAACTGAGTTACATGGGAAATAAAGTTGCAATTACTTTGATTAAATTTAACGTTATTTTATTTGTTTAGCCTTAAAATACTATTAATTTGACATGAAATTTTTTGACTTTCTTATATTTTGTGAGGTCACCTGGCCTGGTACTTGGTGCTCTTGATGCATGTTTCTCCAAGTCCTTTTCTTTTTGTTTTGTTAAATTATTTGTCCTTTAGTAGGTTTTCCTTGAAAGTGATAATATTCCGAAAAAGATTTCGTGGGTTCCGCTTATTTGTTTTGATTACATGATACTTGGTGCACTGAATTTTCTCTATAAGTTTTAATTTATTTGTTGATTTTCTGTTATTTTGTCTGTGCCTCAATTTTTGCTTCTTATCAGAAAAGGGTTTTATAAAATATGGTTAGCTAAATAACATCAATAACCAACAACAACAACAATAACCATCGTAATTTCATAAGTGGGGCTGATGAGGGTAGAATTTATGCAGACCTTACCCCTACCTTCAAGAATTAGAAATTTGAATTAATCAAACATCTACAAACAACAAGATGTCCCATATCGGCTAACACAAAGGAAAACCAAGAGCTGGAGGGATATAAAACCATAAGGAGGAGCTTTAAGGAAACATACTTACCTGGACGGGGTCAATGGGAGATCAACAACACACATGGCCTAGGTTGGTGACCTCCATTGCACTTTGGAGGGGTGCCCGCCTAAGGTCGGCCCAAGTGGTCGAGCCTACATCATAATTTGTGGTAGCGGGGGCCTGTGTTCGCGCGGCCCCTACCCAAGTCTTCAACAAAAGTTTTTTCACTCAAGGCAAGACTATTGTGTAGTTGTGAATTCGTTGAGTTCCCCTTCTTTACCTATATTTGTAGTTTAATTATACTTGTTAAATAAATGAGAAAGTTCTGCTGCTGTAGTAGTTATTTGCATTTGTATATTTGGTTGCGAGGACTGATGATGGAATTACCTGGTCTACAATTTTTTTCTTTTTGAAATTTATTCTAATTAATTTTAGCCTTTTCCTTCCAATTATTCTTGTCTTTGAGAAAATCTCATGTCTTTTTGGACCAAACAGATGACACAACCCAACTCTATGTCTTGTTCATGGGTATGGTGAAATTCTACTCGGAGAAAATGCTTTTCATTAAACTATAATGTCAATTAGACACATTATACATCAAATACTATATATGGTTAGCTATGAAGAGTGAAGACTAGTACACGATTTTTGTACTCACTGTTACTTGGATAAAAATGACAAGATTGGGAAATTATCAAGAAAACAGTTGGAGAGTAAGGGTGTGTTTGGTACAAAGGAAAATGTTTTCCATGGAAAATATTTTCCTAGAAAAAGTTTTCAAGAAAAATGAATGATTTTATCACTAACTTTTCCTTGTTTGGTAGGTGAGTGAAATCCTTTTTATGGAAAATATTTTTTTGTTGAAACGAAAAAAAATACTTTTTCAACATTAAAAGAAGGTATTTTCTTTTTGTTAAAATGGAAAAAATACTCTTCTATATCATGAAAAAATAGTCATTTGTTGAAATGAAAAAAAAAACTACCTATAGCATGAAAAGAAAGTAATATTAACAATATCTCCCAATCCCTCCTTCCAGTGGCCATAGCTATATTTCAATCAGGTTGCATATTCAAGTAGGAGGATCTAGAATTTAAATGTGTAATGGGTTCTGGATTCAAGAAAAGGCAGCTTAATGAGTTCTAGATAATTATTTAAACATATTAAGTGCATTTCTTAACATAAATGCAGAGTTTTGGCTGAAGCTACCAAAAACGTGTTAAGATTCTTAACAAATAGTTTTATGTTGGGTAATCTTAGCTAAGCTTAATGATTATTAGATCTAAAAAAAACACAAATTCTCAGGCGAAACAATAATGCTATAGTAAATGTCACCCTCTTGAGTTGAGAATGATTGGCAATAAGTAGTGTGCAAAAAATCAGAATTGAATGCATGCAATGGCAATAAAGGTAATAACCACAAACCACACGTCCAAATGTCGTGTGTTGAATATTGAAAACCTCGTTTGTCAGTTGATGGAATGTTCAGTAAAGTAAGAGATTCAAGACTTTTGGATCTATAATATCTAGAAAGGTGGTTTACAGTGTTTGAGTCAACAAATAAGGCAAAGTGAATATGCTCTTTAGATAGCTCTCAGAGTACATAAGTTGCCCTTCCCTTTTTCTACCCCTTTCTATTTATAGGAGACAATCCTCTGAAAATCCTAGAAACTATCAATGAGGAACATTCTGTTAGAATATCCTCTATCTACGACTATAACTTCGGTCGCCATCATCGACATCGGTAATTTTACTCCGTCCGAATTGAGGGGTCCGATTCCACTCGTAGGTCAAGCTGCGGCTCGACCTCAACCTTTGTTATTATAAAGGTCGACCCGAATTTTGGCCAATACAGTTAGTCCCTCCGCTTATTAAGGTCGTGGGAACCTCGTCCTTGATGAGCGGACAATCTTGCATTCATTATGCGAAAAATCGGGTCGCAATCGAGTGATTGGTACCTTCTGGTATCATAACCGACAGAAGTGACGTTTGATGACATAGTTTTCACGCACGTCATCATTTGCGCGTCTTCCCCATGCATTGCTTGAATTGCTGATGCCTCGGTTCCTGTGCTTGTATGCAGACTTTGGCCTCGATTTTAGGGCCAACCTACCATATAAATAGATGAAGGTTTCTTCATTTGAAACTTTCATCATCTCTTTTCCCTCCTACACTCTTTGTATTTTCTTTCTTCATCTTCCGTGACTTTTCTTCATCTGCTTCCATAACAGTTCACTTGTCCTCAGCCTCATTTCTCATTCACCTAATACTTTGTGTTAACAACGTCTGCTTCTTCCCACAGTCACGAGGACTTTTCCGATACAACTCCTCTATCGATGGTTATCGTCTCCGCCGACGATGGGACTCCGGTGGAAGGGGACGATGGTTTCCCCTCGGTGGATGAAGTAATTCCGAGGAATCCATTAACTAGAAATGACTTTCCTAGGGGACCTGGTCCAGACCCTCAGCCTGAGCTATCTGATACGGGGGAAGATGATTTGGCTGAACTGCGTGCCAAATATCGCATTCCTCCTTCCATAGAGCTGGTGGTCGCCGGTGGTGACCTGGTTCAGGTTCACCACCCTGGCCTTTGTGTGTTTTACGTCTACCCTCTTTCCATTGGCTACTCATTTCCTCTACCCAGAATTGCTGAGGAATTTTGTCGCTTCTACCGCGTCTGCCCAGCACAGCTATCACCCTACTGCTACAAAATCTTTATGAAGCTGACCAAATACGCGGAGTTGGCTGGTTGTGACGTCGATCTCTACCATTTGCTGCATCTGTTCTCGGTGACCTATCTTCGTGGCACCATGATACATCTTAGGAATCGTGGAACAAAGGGACTGGTGGCCGGGATGGACGACAAGGCGAATCGACTATTCTGGCATAAATACTTTATTGTTCGAACCGAGCACCTGGTGGCGGACCCGACAGGGTTTCCTGAGCACTGGAACTATCATCGCGGGTGCCTCTTCGTACCCTTTTATTATTTTGTGCGTTTATCCCTCTATACTCCTACAACTTGCTCTTGTTTTTTTATTCACAGCCGCAAAAAGGATTCCTTCCGTTGTTCCTGACATGGAAGGCTGGCCGACGCGCGTTCTTCCCCACGTCGCGGGAATTCGAGACTGGTCTTCGTTTCATAGACGTTTTTGCCCCAAGCCTCCTCCTCGTAAGTATTTTACTTGCTTGACTTTTGGTTGACTTCTTGTCATATTTTGACATGCGTTTATATTAGGTCGGCGAATTTATAAGAAGCCGAATAATCCCGCCCTTTCTTTCCATCAGAGGGCGACCTCAATTGCCAGGGAGGTTACGGCGGCGGAGTCCGCGAGGAACCGGACCAGAGCTCGACGTATGGAAGAGCCCGTTTTGTTGGACGCAGATGTCTCTGGTCGCATTCTGTCCCAGCAAATCTTGCTACTCACGGGGAAACCTTCTCCTGAAGAGGAGACATTACCACAAAAACGACGACGGACCGAGACAGGTAAGGTCGTGGTAGACGAGTCGGAAGGGGTTCCGATCCTTGAAGAGATGTATGGGGACGTTCTAGCTAAAGCGGTTGGTAATGCGTCCGGACCTGCCTTAGAGGAGCGGCTTCTGAGGGCGAGGTCGTGCGATGACGAGGAGTTTGTACAGGTCTCAGGAGACCATTTTCTGTCTTGGTCGAGATAACGTGACACTCATGCTGAGGCCAACTCAGGTTCTGATATTGGTCCTGACGAGGTGAGGGCCTTTACAGAAAGGCTGACTCGCGTGGTGGTAAGTATGGAAGGTCTGAACCGTAACATAATCATACCTTCAGATATCAACCTTTTGGTCGACTCAGAGTGTGCGGTACCGTCATTATTTTTTATATGTTCCAAGGTTGAGAATGAGACTCTGCGGTTGCTGAGGGACGTCGACCTTTCTCGTGGAATATCCGGGATGGCCTTGCAGGTGAGTGTTTTAATTGTCTTGTATTTTGTCGATATTGCTTGTTTTGAATTGCTTTCTTTTTTTGTGTCAGACTTTCCCTCTAGATATCGAGCGTAACCGCCGAGAGGAGGAGATGCTGGCTAGATACGAGAGAATGGAGTCAAAATACAGGGAGTATCGCTCCAAGTATCGGAGGCTGATCAGGAGCGTGGGAGAGGGTGGGCAGTTCCAGGGGCTGCGTGATGAGATCACGGGGAAGAGCAAGGAGCTGAAGGAAAAAGATGAAGGGATCCTGAATGTCGTCAGCAGATGCAGCGAGCTGGAGGAGACCTTGAAATCTAAAGAGGAGGAGCTCGAGCTAGGACGGGTAGTGGCGATGGAGAACTCGGACCTTCAGGAAAAAGTGGCTGCCTTGAGGTTTGAGTTGGAGAAAACAAAGAAGGTGAGGATGGCCGGCTTGAACGATGGCTTTGGCCGGGACTCTACGGGCTAGCCGGCTTGAACGGGTTAGTGAGGCGGAGACTTCGGCGCACAGATCTACGGTGTTAGAGGAGAGAGTTAGGAGTTTGGAAAATGAGTTGGCGAGTTCCGGCAAACAGGTGGCTGCTTTAAAGGCTGAAAAGGAGCAGTTGGTCGGCCTTTCGACTTCTCAGGTTCTTGCCGATGTGAATGTACCTCGAGCACTTTATGAGATGTGGGTTCACGCCGAGGCCCAGTTCGATGTGTACAGGTCACCGAGAACTGCGGGCATGGTTTCTGAGGAGGAACTTGCCGAAGTCCATGGCAAAGTGTGGACATCTTGCGAGGCTTGTGGTTATGCTTCTGATTCGTCGCACGGGAGAGATAGTGATGATGGCGATGATGACGCAGTTGATAGGCTCGCCTCCGATCCTTGGTACGATGACGAGTACGTTGGGGATGATGCAACATAGTTCTTTGCCTTTGTATTTTTGTGCCCTTTTTGTTTTTGCCTTTGTGGGGGCGTATTCGCGTCCTTTTCCCCCTTTTGTAGAGGGACGCGAACTTTTGTAAAGTGATTATTTTGTAATGATATAATGGCTGCCTTTTTGTTGCATACTTTTGTTTGCCTGTTCTTTGTCTATTTGTGGCGGTATTTTTTGTTTGTGGTCGTCTCACTTGCTGGCTTGAGATCTATGTTTTGCTTTTTACCGAATGCGATTGATTCGAACATCAGCGTTCAGGGTCAAGAGTAAACATTTGAGGCGAGATTAAGTGCAGTTTATTCGAAATCGAATTTAAATATTCGAAGTCAAAAATATTCGAGCGAGTGCAGTTTATTCGAAATCGAATGTAAATATTCGAAGTCAAAAGTATTCGAGCGAGGTCGAATGTGGTCGATTTGAAATCTGATTTAAGTTCCAAGTCAAAAATATTTGAGCGAGGTCGACTTGAAATCGAATGTAAATATTCGATCGAAAATATTCGAGCGAGGTCGATGTGGTCGACTCGAAATCAAATGTAAATATTCGAAGTAGAAAATATTCGAGGTCAAATGTGGTCGACTTGAAATCGAATGTAAATATTCGAAGTCGAAAGTATTCGAGTGAAGTCGAATGTGGTCGACTCGAAATCGAATGTAAATATTCGAAGTCGAAATTATTCAAGCGAGGTCGAATGTGGTCGACTCGAAATCGAATGTAAATATTCGAAGTCAAAAGTATTCGAGCGAAGTCGAATGTGGTCGACTCGAAATCGAATGTAAATATTCGAAGTCGAAAGTATTCGAGCGAGGTCGAATGTGGTCGACTTGAAATCGAATGTAAATATTCAAAGTCGAAAGTATTCGAGCGAGGTCGAATGTGGTCGACTTGAAATCGAATGTAAATATTCGAAGTCAAAAATATTCGAGCGAGGCCGAATGTGATCGACTTGAAATCGAATGTAAATATTCGAAGTCGAAAGTATTCGAGCGAGGTCGAATGTGGTCGACTCGAAATCAAATGTAAATATTCAAAGTCGAAAGTATTCGAGCGAGGTCGAATGTGGTCGACTTGAAATCGAATTTAAATATTCAAAGTCGAAAGTATTCGAGCGAGGTCGAATGTGGCCGACTTGAAATGGAATGTAAATATTCGAAGTCGAAAGTATTCGAGTGAGGTCGAATGTGGTCGACTTGAAATCGAATGTAAATATTCGAAGTCGAAAGTATTCGAGTGAGGTCGAATGTGGTCGACTTGAAATTAAATGTAAATGTAGTGGCGCAGTTTTGGAGTCGTCCACAAAAACGTTTCCTGTTTTATTCACTTCACTTTACTGGAGTTACATGGCGATGACGTACATTTTGTATACACTTGAGAAGTTCTATATATCTAGTCCCTTCATTGGTTCGGCTAGATTAACTCTAGGCGGAGCAATGAATAAGTACTGTTGAACTTCAAGATGCTTCCCTCATCGCCTCGTTAAAAACGTTCCCGATAAAACCCACGTGGGGACAAAACCTGAGTAAGGGAAAAAGAGTACGACTCAGAGGGCGTCTGTTTTTCAGAAGTTGAAGTACTTGAGGTGAGCGATATTCTAGTTGTTGGGTAGTTTCTTTCCTTCCATTGTCTCTAGCTCGAATGACCCTTTGTTTACTTCTGCGGTGATCTTATACGGTTCGTTCCGGTTGGCTCCTAGTTTGCCTTTCTTTGGTTCTTTGCTTGCTTGCGTTTTAGCTTTGAGAACGTAATCGCCGACCTTAAGTGGGCGGACCTTTTCCTTTTTGTTGTAGTGTTGTTCCGCTCTTTGCTTTTGAGCGATGATCCTTATGTATGCCATGTCTCACCGCTCTTCTATCCCATCGAGGTCTTGCCTTGTGCTTTCATCGTTGCTTGGTCCACTTTCGTTGGAGTATCTTAGGCTTGGTTCCCCTAGTTCGACGGGTATGACCGCGTCTGTGCCGTAGACCAGGGAATATGAAGTTTCTCCTGTGCTTGTTTTTGGAGTGGTGCGATATGCCCATAACACTTCTGGAAGCACTTCTGGACACAATCCCTTTGCGTCTTCTAGTTTATTTTTCAGGATGTTCAGTATAGTTTTGTTGGAGGACTCGGCTTGCCAGTTTCCTACGGGGTGATATGGAGTGGAGAGTATGCACTTGATATGCCATGTTTCGAAGAATTCGGCGATCTTCTTGCCGGTGAATTGGGACCCATTATCGCAGTTGATTTCTTTTTGAATGCCGAAGCGGCATATTATGTTTCTCCATATGAATGTGATGACTTCCTGTTCGCGTATTTGAGCAAAGGCGCCTGCTTGCACCCATTTAGATAAATAATAAGTCAAAACCAAAAGGAAATATACATTACCTCGCCCAGCCGGGAGCGGCCTTGCGATGTCCATTCCCATTTGATGAATGGCCAGGGGGACGTAATTGAATGGAGATGCTCGCCTTCCTGGTGTATCATGGGGGCGAATTTCTGGCATTGCTCGCATTTTCGGACGAAATCTACGACCTCTTTCTTCATAGTGGGTCAGTAGTAGCCTGCCTGTAAGAGACACCGAACGAGTGTTTGATTTCCATTGTGTGCGCCACAATGGCCTTCATGTACTTCTTCGAGTGCTTGCTTTGTTTGATTGGGTCCTAGGATTTTTGCCAAGGGGCCGCCGAATGTCCTTTTATACAGGTCGTTGTCGACGATACTGTATTGGGCTGCCTACATTCAGAGTTTTCTTGCTTCTTTTTTGTCTGCTGGGAGTGTTCCTTCCTGCAGGTAAGTAATAATACATTTGCACTAGTCCCAAGTTAGGTTAATAGAATGTACCTCGAGTTGTTCTAGTGACGAGTGAATCAGCGTGACGACGTTGCCTCTTTCGTTTATGTTTTTGGTTGTTGCTGCCAATTTGGCTAGGACGTCTGCTTCGATGTTCTGTGTTTGGGGTATTTGGTCGAACTGACACTCATCAAACCTAGGAAGATTTTTGCGAACTTCCGTTTGGTATTTTTGTAATCTTGGATCTTTGATATGATAAGTCCCGGTCACTTGGTTGACTACGTTGTGAGTTCCATCGGAGTATGATTCGTCGGGCTTCGTACTTGAGGGCTAATTTGAGTCCTGCAATAACGACCTCATACTCGGCCTCGTTGTTAGTCATATCTGGGATACTGACTGGCAAATTATCTCGCCGGTCAAGACCTCGAGCACGGGTCCCAGTCCTGATGCTGACGCATTGGATGCGTCGTCGGTGTACATGACCCATAGGTCTGGCTAAAGAGCTTGGTTATGTCAAACTTCCTGTTCGACTTCCGGCATAAACTTAGCGCTGAAGTCGGCGACGAAGTGTTCTAATACTTGTGAGTTTATCGATGTTCGCGTCTAATATGTTATATCGTGCTCACTTAATTCAATGGCCCATTTGGCCAATCTTCCTGATAGTTCGGGTTTGTGTAGGATGCTTCTAAGGGGAAAGGTCGTAATGATAGAGATGGGGTGGAATTGGAAGTACGGTCTGAGCTTTCGCGAAGCCGTTACCAATGCCAAAGCCAGCTTCTCGAGGTGTGGGTACCTCGTTTCAGCGTCGACCAATGTAATAGATGGGTGATTGCGTACCTTTGTTCTCACGGACGAGTACTGCACTTACCGCCACTTCTAACACCGCTAGATACATCAAGAGGTGTTCGCCTATTCAGCTTTGGCGAGCAGGGGTGGCAAATATAGGTATGCTTTCAGTTTTCTCAAGGCATCGACGCACTTCGAATCCCACTGGAGTCCACGATCTTTTCTGAGGACATTGAAGAATTTGTGGCACCTGTCCGACGACCGCGAGATGAATCGTGAAAGTGCTGCTATGCGATCGGTGAGTTTTTGTACCTATCTTTTGCTGGTCAGCAGCTCGGGTATCCCTTCGATAGCTTTAATCTAGTCGGGATTGACTACTATCCCTCTTTGTGATACTAGGAAGCCGAGGAATTTTCCTGAAGTTACGCCGAAGGCACATTTTTTCTGGATTTAACTTCATGCCATACTGCCTCAGTATGTCGAAGGCCTCTCTCAGATGGTCGATATGATCTTCCTTTCTTTTGGATCTGACCAGCACATCGTCTATGTACACTTCCATTGTTTTGCCGAGTTGTTCTTTGAACATCTTAGTGACTAGTCGTTGATAGGTAGCCCCGGTGTTCTTGAGTACGAATGGTATGACTCGATAACAGTAAGTCCCTTGATGGGTTATGAAGGTTATTATCTCCTTATCCCCATCTTCCACGAGGGTTTGGTTGTACCTCGAATATGCATCTAGGAAGCTTAGCATTTCGTGCCCGGCCGTGGCGTCGATGAGTTGATTGATGTGCGGCAGCGGGAAGGAATCTTTTGGGCATGCTTTGTTCAGATCCGTGAAATCGACGCACATGCGCCATTTCCCGTTCTTCTTTTTAACCATGACCACATTGGCGACCCATTGTGGGTACTTGGATTCTCTAATGGAACCGTTTGCCAACAATTTCTCTACCTCCTCTCGTAGCGCATCGTTGATCGAGGCGTTGAATTTCCTCCGTATTTGGCGCATATGTGGATTGGGTCCACGTTTAATTGGTGCGTTGCGATGTACTTCGGAATACCTGGCATATCTGTATGGGAGAAAGCAAACAGGTTTGCATTGCTAGTTAGAAATTCATGATATTTACCTGGTTCGGAGATCTTGTAGCCGACATGGGCCTTCTTGCTGCTGTTGTTTTTATCTAGCTGTACCGGGTCGAGGTCTTCAACTGTTGATCTCGATGTTGTTACGATGTCAGGGTCTTCGATAACGTCGATTGGGTCGTCGAGTTTCACACCCGACTTTGGTAATTGCTATGCCTCTGAGTCTGTCGCTTTCAACTGTTGGGTGTAAGTGCAATCTTGGGCGATGCGGTAGCATTCTTGTGATGTGTGCTGCTCGCCCCTGATGCTGAATATCCCCCACGGGGTCGGGAACTTGATCACCTATTAGAAGCTGGAGGGGATGGCCTTCATGCCATGTATGTAGGGTCGCCCGATGATGGCGTTATATGCCGTATCTTGGTTCATGATGTGAAATATTATTTCAAGCGTTATGCCTCCGGCTAAGACGGGTAGGGTTATTTCTCCCGAAGTTCGTTCAACAACATTGTTAAAACATGTCAGTGTTATGCAGCGAGGTATTATTTTATCTTCGAGTCTCATCTGAGTGAGAACTCGGGGGTGTATGATGTAGGCACTACTGCCGTCATCAACCATTATCCTTCTGACGTCAGTGTCTAGGATCCGCAAGGTAATGACAAGAGAATCAAATTGAGGGAAAGTCAAACCATGGGTATCCGAGATAGTGTTTTCGAGGTCGTCATACCGTTTGTGCATGATTGACCGCTTAAGCTTGTGTGCGGTGGTGAACTTTACGTGATTGACTGCGGCATCGTTGTTTCCATAGATTATCATTTGAATAGTACGAGCTGGGGATGGGGGTTTTGGTGGTCCCTGATGTCGTTCATGTCCTCTGCCGAAGTTTGTTCTCCCCCAGTCGCTCATTAGTTCCCTCAGGTGCCCCTGGTGGAGCATTCTTACCACTTCCTGCCGTAGGGCTATGCATTCTTCCGTCTTGTGGCCTCGTTCCTGGTGGAACTCATAGAGGGCATCTGACTTTCTGGTATTTGGGTCTGACTTCATCTTCTGCAGCCACTTCACCTTTGTTCCCAGTTTCTCTAGTGCGTATACTATTTCTGAAGGGGAGACGCAAAAATTGTGAGTGGATAAAGGGGGAGGCATACCTTTGTCGTTTCGTAGAGTTCCTGTGCTAGGTTTAGACGGTCCTTCCAAGTGGCGAACATGTGGAAATGGCGTTCAGACATACGGTTGGTGTCGCTCCCGGTTAGGACGTGTACCGAAATGATCCTTTCTGGGGTCATCATGATCGTGGTTAGTTTTTGGAACGTGACAGCAACCTAACACGTGGTTTTATAGGTCATTTAGAAGTTTAGAAGTTCTTAGGCTTGAATCCGAGGTTAAATTGGTGTTTTGGTGTTGTTTTGGGGGTTCCATAGGTTCGGATAAGTTCGGGTAGTGATATATGACTTGTTGGAATTATTGGTTGAGGTCCTGAGGGGCTCTGGATGATTTTGGATGGTTAACGGGAAGGTTGGAGTTTGGAAAATGCAGCATAAGGCTGTTGTTCTAGTGTGGCCGCATCTTCGGAGTGGGGTCCGCAGGTGCGATGGTCGTAGAAGAGGTGGACCAACCGCAGATGCGGAAATGGACGCAGGAGCGGCAGGCTGGACCGCATCGGCGGAACCGCAGGTGTGAGGATCCGAGCGCAGATGCGGAGTCTCGTGGGTTAAGTGAAATCCGCACCTGCGATGGGATTTCCGCAGGTGCGGCGGCGAAGATGCGAGAAAGGGTGCGCAGGTGTGGAAACCCCTGGGCAGAACCTATATAAACAACACTTCACAAATTTTTGCCCCTTTTCCACCATTGTTGAACGGGTTTTGAGCTTAGGGCAACATTTTTCAAGGGAGGATCAAGAGGTATCACTGAGGTAAGTTAATTGGGTTTATTTACGTGTGTTTATGATGTTTTTCCACTGATTAGCCATGCAAATTGTAGGAGTTTAGGGTGAAATTGAGTAAGTTAGGGCTTGAGTTTTGGAGAGTTTTAAGTGAGGATTTTAAGGACCAAATGGAGTCCGATTTCGACGAATTTTATATGGTTAGATTCGGGAAAGGACGAGGTTTATAATTCTTCTATTTTTATTGGTTTCAAGATGTGGGCCCGAGGGAAGTGTGCCTGAGTCTTCTATAATAAGTAGTTGTGACTCGGTCTAGCTAGGACAGAGCCATCCTAGGCCGGGTTTTTGTCGATTTCGGATTTTTGGCCGATTTATGTAGTTTTTAGTGTGGAAGTCGATTCGTTAGCCTATGTTGATAGTCTTATACTGATTATGGTTAGAGTCAGAGATTTTGGAGACCGAGTTCAGAGACGAGGGCATCCCGGAGTAGGATTTTACACTATTAAGATAAGTAATAGTTTTAACTCTGGCTTTGAGGGTATAAACCGGAGAGTTTTATATCACGTGATTGTTTGGAGGTGATACCCACGCTAGGTGACGGGCGTGTGGGTGTTCACTGCGAGGGATTGAGACTTGTGGTGTGTTTGGTATAACGGAAAATGTTTTCCAAGAAAATATTTTCTTGGAAAACAAGTAGTAATCTTATTCATTTCCGGTGTTTGGTACACAAATTAAGAAAAATATTTTCTCAAGAGTATTCATAAATAATCCAGATAGCATAAACATGAAGCCATAAGCTTTCGAACCAATAACCTCCCGAACCCACAAATGTCATAATCTTCCCGAATTGAAAATATATGTAAAAAAAAATTTGGCACACACGGGGGTGGGGGAGATAGGGGTGGTGCAGAAAAAAGAAAAAACAGAAATTTGAAAATTACAAAAAAAAGTAAATATTTTTTGTGGGGGGCGGGGGGCGGGGGGCGGGGGTAGCAGGGTGGGTAGTGAAGGAAAAAAAAACTAAACTTAAAAAAAAAGCATTTTTGGAGAGACGGGNTATTTTCCCATCTCTTGATAAGGAAAATATTTTCCTCCAATTGGAGGAAAAATGAGTTGATAAGGAAAATGTTTTCCAAAAAATTTGAACCAACCAAACATGGGAAAATTGGAAAATATTTTTCGGAAAATATTTCCCTTCATACCAAGCACACCTTTGGTCCGTCTCGTGAGGCTGTGAGGCCTACAAGACATTACTTGTGTTTATGTATTTATTTGTTGTTGAACTTGTCTGCCTTCATGTTAGAGGTCATGCTTAGGCTTTAATCATGCTCACATTATTTGTACCCAATCATAGAAATTATTGTACATGTTTACCTCAGTCTCTATTATTTTTCTGAAATGCTGTGATACTTGATGTGGGTTGTGTCCCCTGACTTGTGAGGCTAGGGAGGTACATGACTGAGTGAGGTCGAGGGCCTGTTGTGAGATATTTGATATGATAGCACGTGAGTTGTCCGTGCAGCACATGAGTTGTCCGTGCAGATCCAGATATGATATGATAGTAGGTGAGTTGTCCGTGTAGAACGTGAGTTGTCCTGCAGATCCAGATATTGATATTATGGCACGTGAGTTGTTCGCGCAACACGTGAGTTGTCTGTGCATAGCGCTTGGGCTGTAGGAGCCCCTCCGGAGTCTGTACAGGTACCATCTTCTTTTGGGATGTATTGACAGTTAGACATTTATATATCCTAGTTAATAGTTTTAGATGTTCATGACTTAGTGACACCCGGATGTTTGGGGCTCGTTTCCGTATTTTATATTATTTATATTTAGAGTTGATTTAGTTTATGAGAAATTCAAATGTTGGTATTGTTCTTATAATCAAATTAGTAGTATTATTTTGGGAAATTGTCTTGCATTGTAACACGATATGCGTCATCACAACCATGGTTAGATTTTGGGTCGTGACGACAGCCTAGGGTGTAATTCACACGCCAAAGTGACCAATAAAGCGAGGACAGGTGGATTTAACTTTTAAAAATTAAAAACAATTTAAAAATAAAATATAGAAAAAACAATAACCCCACCCCACGCATCATCATCTTCCCCAACAGACTAATCCTCAACCATGTTTGCTCGATCTCTGAAAGTTTCACCAACTTTCACCTTGAGCAAATTCTGTTCCATCAAAATTCTTTCCCATGTCATTCCCAAAAGCTTGCAAAAGCTTAGACAATTTAATCGTCTCAAATGCCCTGATTCTCCCAAAAACAAAAAAGTCCGGCGAACTTGACTAATGGACATGGAGGCTCTGCCCATTATGTGCCAAATTTTACCATAAGCGAATCAATTAGTGATATATTTTTGCTCAGTTCTAATTTATTAAGGCTATAGTGTTCCAAGACCAATCTATATTGGGTAACAGTGGAAGTGGAGCATGGTAAATCGAGATCTGGTTGTAATTCCCCCCCCCCCC
>ML272904.1:0-67407 GCA_005239495.1 Nicotiana undulata
TCTAGCATTCCTAACGCCCTCATATTGTTCTCTGTGGGATTCGACCCCAACCTTGTTGGGTTCTTATATTTGACAACGATCGCTTACATTCTTTTAAGGTGTAAATTGAGCGTATCAACTACCCTCCGCGCTTGTGTACGCGCTTCTGCGCTCACTTGTCCGCTTGTGCGGTACTCAGCTTCCTCCCCAAATCCGCTTCTGCGACCACCACACCGCATTTGCGGATGCGCAGATGCGGTCCTCTTTTCGCATCTGCGATCACAGGCTCTCATGAACAAAAGCGCAATTGCACCCTTCTCTCCTCATGTGTGAGTCCGCACCTGCGGTCTCCCCACCGTAAGTGCGAAACACCAGAAACCAGAAACATCTGAATTTGCATAAGTCCAATTTTCCATCCGTTAAGCACCCGAAACTCACCCGAGGCGCCCGGGACCTCAACCAAACATACCAACCAATCCTAGGACACCATACAAACTTAGTCGAGCCCTCAAACCACCTCAAACAACGCTAAAATCACGAACCATCCTCCGATTCAAACTTAAAGAACTTAAAACTTCCAAATTCGACAACTGATGCTGAAACCAACCAAACTATGTCCGATTGACCCCAAATTTTGCACATAAGTCATATTCAACCCTGCGGGCCTATTCCAACTTCCGGAATCGGAATTCGACCCCGATATCAAAATTCCAGTACCGGCCAAAATCTCCAAAACTTTGACTTTCGCCATTTCAAGCCTAAATGAGCTACAGACCTCAAAAATACCATCCGGACACGCCCCTAAGTTCAAAATCACCTAACGGAGCTAACGGAACCGACGAAACTCTATTCCGGAGTCATCTTCATACAGTTCCGACTATGGTCCAAATCCTAAGGCTTAAGCTCCCATTTTAGGGATTAAGTGTTCCAAAGCACTCCAGAAACCAAAGCGAAACCTCCCGGCAAGAAACAATAGCAGAAAAAAATACGGGAAAATCGTTAATAAGGGTTCGGGGCTAAAACTCTTAAGACGGTCGACCATGTCGTCACACATATTAGTGATAGTAGACAGCCATGCAACTGGTAATGAAACTGGTAACAGGATCATTGCACTTATTGCCTATAAGCATGTCAGTTTGTGGGATACCGAAAGGACAAGCCACCATTGTAAATTAGACGGTCTTCCTGTTTCCTGCAATAGCAACTTCTAAAAGGAGCTGAAAACTCTCACATTAAATGAGAATTGGATCCCTCAACACCCGCCAAATAATAAAGTTCATTTTAAAAAGTGACATTCTTAGAGTTTATCCAACTATTTGGATTCTTTTTCCTGAAAGAAGTTGCCCTTGTTGTCGCAAGACCAAATAGGTTTACCACGAACGTGCGTCTGTTCTCAACTGCAACTGCATACTATTAAAGTAGGTCAACACATTAATAGGAATTTGTTGCTCTTAACCAATTGCTAATCCTATTATTCATTTTGATCAGAAACTTTGCTAGTCATAGGCTTGCTTTGTCCTGGTAAGAATTTCCATAAGAGAGCAAAAGATAGTCCATGAATCTTGCTTAATTAGCACATTACTCACCACCTCATAAAAGATTGAGATTTTCTTTCTTCATAAAGGACACCCAAAGTAGTTAATAGGAAGAGGTTTATGATTAATCCTAGTAATAAGAGAATGATCAAATAATACTTTTATTTATTGATCATCTGTCATCAGTTAAGCGACCTCCTATATATTCCCACCAGAAAGAGGATTAAATCATCACCAAAAGCCATGTGGTTAATCTATGCCCATTTCTTGTTCATGTGAAAATCAATTAATTCCCCCAAATCAGAGAGGGAGTTAAGCTTCCTGAAAAGGAACTCAACACACACAACGAAAAGAGAAGGTCAGATGGAATCCCCTTATCTCAACCTCTCTCAGATTCAAAAATCATGTTTGTTTAGACACATGCTTAAAAATCATGTCCATTTAGCCTTCACAAAAACGAAAACTTCCCCTCCAGAATACTGCTCACATCTAAAAATTAAATAACGACATAGTTACAACTCATCATTTCAACATATACAAATTTAGCATATATGTAAACAAAAATATACATCTGGTCATTATGGACAAAATTTCTTTCTTTTTTTAATCAATTTAGTTATAGATTGATATCAAAATTCGTTCAAATAATCTCACCACCATGCTCACATCACATTACTTTTGTGGGGTCATTGTTACAATAAAAGAATAAAACCAACTTGTTAGAAAGCAATTGTTGGGTGCAATAAAATCAACTTGTTATAATGGTTTCTCGCATGGCCAACACTTGCCAATAACAAATTTACAAGTTGAAAAAACTGATCAATTTGATTGGCTGAGAGGTTGGCAACTTTACCTATAAATAGAGATGATGTCTCTCAGTATAAACACACCAAAAACACAGAGAAGCAATAGAAGTTAAAGAGAGTAATCCATGTACTATAGTCTATGGGATAAATAGTGAGTAATATTGTAGTGCGGTGCTTTAAATAAAGAGTGTTATTCTTTTAAAATTGCAGTAGTCTATTGAAACTATAAAGTTGTAATATTATAGTGGTAATATTGCTCCGCTCGGATATTGTATTTACCTCGTTAAAAGAGTTGGTGTCGTTGTTACTCTATTGTGTTATTATTATTTATCGTGGATATTATTTCTGGGGGAGGGGGGAGATTATTATTTTTTTCCCAACAACGTGGTATCAAAGCCATGGCGAATAATGGTCTGCTATCTTTTTTGTACCCACATCTCACAAAAGATAACTATGAGAAATGGTATCTGCATATGAAAATAATTCTTGGCTCTCAGGACGTGGAAAATCGTAGACAAAGAGTATGCAAAACACAATAATGAGGAAGCTTTGCCTCAAAATGAAAAAGATGACTTGACAAAGACAAGGAAGAAGAATCAACAAGTCATCAAACTCATCCACCAATGTTTGGATGATGTCATGTTTGAGAAGGTGGCAGATGCTACCACCTCAAAGGAAGCTTGGGAGATTTTACAAAATTCTCTTCAAGGAGTTGAGAAGGTGAGTAAGGTAAAACTTCAAACTCAAAGGGTTGATTTTGAAGTTTTAAAAATGAAATAAATTGAATGCATTTTGGATTATTGTTCAAAAGTGAAGGCTGTTGTAAATCAATTGAGAAGATACGGGGAGGACATAGAAGATATCCGTGTGGTAGAAAATATCCTTCGTACTTTAACACCTAAATTCAATTTTGTGGTGTGTGCTTTTGAGGAGTCTAAAGATTTAGACTCTATGAAGGTGGAGCAATTGGAGGGTTCTTTACAGGCCCACGAAGAAAAGATCAAAAGAAGACAAGAAGTGTCATTGGAGCAATTTCTTAAAACTCACGATCCTTAAAGGATTATGGAGCTGAAAAAACTATCGAGAAAATGGACGAGGACGAGGTCGTGGTGGTCATGGAAGAGGAAGATGTGATGACCTAAAAGGTCATCCTAAGTTAATTTAGCTAAATATGTGTTTCTAGGCCTCGAAAGCCTCCGTTAATCTCACCTCGATGTGTGTGCGCAGCCCAGACGCGTAGCCGGGAAGCCTTTATGTGAAAATTTTGATAATAAGTTGAATTTGCAATAATTAATTGAATACAGTTGACTTTGGTCAACATTTTTTGTAAACGGACCCGGATCCGTGATTTGACTGCCTCGGAGGGTCCGTAGGAAAATATGGGACTTGGCGTATGCCTGGAATCGAATTCCGAGGTCCCAAGCCCAAGAAATGAATTTTTAAAGAAAATTGTTTTCTGAAAATTATAAAGGTTTTTGGAAAATGAATATTCATGTGAAAACCGTGTTACCGTGACCGTATTACGGTTCCGGAGCAGGTTTAATATATGTTATATGAGTTATCTGTGAAATTTGGTGTAAAACGGACTTGAAATGACGTGTTTTAGATCAAAATCGGAATAATTGAACCTTCTGAAGTTTTAAGAAAATTCTATGAGTTTTGAGGTTTAATTCATTGATTTTGATGATATTTTTGTGATTTGAATGCTTGAATAAGTCCGTAGGATGGTTTGGGAGTCGTGTGTGTTTTTGGTTTTGAGTCCCGAGGGCTCGGGTGAGTTTTGGGTAGCTAACGGAGTGATTAAAGTGTCAAAAATCTGGTGTAGTTGCATTTTTCTGGTGTCTGTTCCTTTACTCTATGCGATCGCATTGATTGGTCCGCAATCACATAGCTTCGTGTCTAGGGAGTGGTCTGTTACACTATGCGATCGCATGGCAGCCTCCGCGATCGCATAGTGCATTAGGTAGGCTTGGGGAACTGGGGGTATTTGACTCAGTGCGGTCGCGTGTAGGGACCTGCGATCGCATAGGGTGAGGTCTCAGTGTTCCGCGATCGCATAAGCCATCCTGCAATCGCATAGGGTCAGCCAAGGTCTCTTCTGCGATCGCAGAGTGTATTTTTGCCCAGTTATTTTCTTAAGTCAAAAATAGAATGTTAATTCGGGATTTCCACTTCTTCATCAACTCCCTCTTCTCCAAAGCCCCATTGACGACCTTAGAGCTAGTTTCCCTCCATAACCAATTGGGTAAGTGTTCCTAACACCAATTTCTTCCATTTTTCTTCCCTGATCACTAGAATCTAGGTCTAAAAATATGAAATCAAAGTAGAAATTAGGAGTTTTTGGGTAGAGTTAGGGTTTATGGGATTTTGGGTATTTCAACCTCAATTTGGGGTCGAATTTCAAAACAAATCATATATTTGAACTCGTGGGGGGTATGGGTGATCAGGTTTTGGTCCGAGCCTCATGTTTGGACCAAGTGGGCCTGGGGTCAAATTTTGGTATTTTTGGAAGAATGCTATAAAATGTATATGTAGGCTATGGGATTGTATTTATGAGTTATTATTGATGTTATTAAGTTAATTATGTCTAGATATTATCGTTTCAGAAATGAATTCCAAAGGAAAGGCGGTGTTAGAGACTTGAATTGTTATTCTCGGACCCGAGGTAAGTGTCTTACCTAACTTTTGTGAGGGAATATGTATTGTTCCCTATGTGCTATATGTTTTATCATGTCCAATGCATAGGTGAGGTGACGAGTACCTATGCATTGTGTGTCAAGTATGCCCATGAGTCCGTTTTGCTTAATTAATTATTATTACCTCAATGATTATTGTGTTATGAAGTAGTACATTTGGAAAATTGTTTAACTGTGGAGACTACTTGATTAAGAATTTTGTTGTGATGTCCTAGTGGAGGACCCAAATCATTAAGTTATGTACTCGTAAGGAATTGGTTATAGCTGAGACCCTCGCCGGGCAAATGTGTTGATTTTAGTGGTTATTCTCCATGTCGGGTGGTTATGAATTGAAAGTTCGGTAATTGATTTCCTTGTCAAGTTGTTATTTATTGTTGATATTACTTGGGAAAGGAAGAGAGTAAAGCACGAAGGGTGATGCCGTGCCATTCATTCATATCATTCATTCATTTATTTACTCATCACATTGTGAGGAAGAGAGTAAAAGCACGAAGGGTGATGCCGTGCCATTCATTTCATTTATTTATTATTTCAATGTGAGGAAGAGAGTAAAACCACGAAGGGTGATGCCGTGCCATTCATTTCATTTATTTATTATTTCAATGTGAGGAAGAGAGTAAAACCACGAAGGGTGATGCCGTGCCATTCATTTCATTTATTTATTATTCCAATGTGAGGAAGAGAGTAAAAGCATGAAGGGTGATGCTGTGCCATTCATTTCATTTGTTATTGCATTTGTTTCATATATTTACCTGCTGCATCGTGAGGATGAGAGTAAAAGCATGAAGGGTGATGTCGTGCCATGCTTTTATGTGTTTATTTATTGTATTCGGTATCTCATTTTGCTTCATACTTGTTGCCCCCTTACTTGTTCCCGTATCACTTGCATATTTGTTAAATATCTGTTACTTCCCTGCTATATTTTTGGTAGAACTATACATGTAGGTTATCGTTGTCGTGTCTAGCCTCGCCACTACTTCGGCCAGGGTTAGGCTCGGCACTTGCTCAATACATGGGGTCGGTTGTACTGATGCTACACCTGCACTTCTTTATGTTGTGCAGATCCTGCAGCCGTACCCGGTGGACACTGATAGAGGTTGTATCCTTCAGTCCACTTCGGAGATTTCAAGGTAGACCTGCAGACGTTCGTGGGCCTTGGCGTCTCCTATACCTTTATCCTTCTATTCTATCTTGTTTTGTTCTTAGTTCTGAGATAGTTATGTATTATTTCTTCAGACCTTTTATTTAGTAATCTCATAGACAGTCCGTGAGTTAGTGACTCCAGGTTATGGGATATTGCTAATGGAATGTATTATTGGTATTTTTATTTAGTTAAGAAGTGTCTACTTTCGCACTTAAAAAGAATATAAACTATTCTAGTTATTTCTGTTACTTCAGTGTTAATATGTTAATGTAATTGTGTACGTTGGCTTGTCCAGCGGGTTCAATGTTAGACGCAGTCATGTCCCGAAGGTAGGATTCGGGTCGTGACAAGTTGGTATCAGAGCACTAGGTTGCTTAGGTCTCACAACTCATGGACAAACTTGGTAGAGTCTGAGGGATCGGTACGGAGACGTCTGTACTTATCCTAGAGGCTGCAAAGTTAGGAATAACTTCACATCTTTCATTATGTGTCGTGCCAATTGAATTCTAAATACTAACTGAGTCTCTAATTACTCTCTCGCAAATGGCGAGAACGCGTGTTTCCTTATCGAGCAATCAACAGCCTGACCCTCCTATTGCAGTTCCTACGAGGGGCCGAGGCCGTGCTAGAGGCCAAGGCAGAGCTAGAGCAGCGGCTCCAGTTGAGGACCCACAGGTAGATTATGCCGGTGAGGTTCCTGCTCAGACAGTCCCAGTTGGACCAGCTCAGGTCCTAGAGGGGTTCATTGCTACCCCGGTGCTTCAGGACGCTCTAGTCCGCTTAGTGGGACTCATGGATAGTGTGGCTCAGGACGGTCTTCTTCCTACTGCACCAGCTGGATCTCAGGCTGGGGGAGGGACCCAGACTCCTGTTATTCATACCCTAGAGCAGGTTGCCACTCAGTTTCAGACTCCAGCACCTCAGACAGCTGGAGTAGCTCAGCCGGGTATTGTGGCACTGGCAACCGAGGATGCAGCTATGTCAGCAGATGCTCTATGGAGACTAGATCGGTTCACCAAGTTATTCACTACTACTTTTACTAGTGTACCGTCAGAGGATCCACAGGATTATTTGGACAGCTGTCATGAGGTTCTTCGGAACACGGGCATAGTGGAGTCCAATGGAGTTAACTTTGCTACTTTTCGGTTATCTGACACATCCAAGACTTGGTAGAGAGACTATTTCCTGATCAGACCAGCTGGGTCTGCACCATTGACTTGGGCTCAGTTCTCCGAGTTATTCTTGGGGAAGTTCCTTCCTGTTACTCAGAGGGAGGATCTTCGGAGGCTGTTTGAGCGCCTCCAGAAGGGATCTATGTCTGTCACTCAGTACGAGACCAGGTTCATCACTCTAGCCAGGCATGCACTAATGATACTTACCACTGATCGTGAGAGAGTGCAGAAATTTATTGAGGCCTTAGCTCAGTCCAACAGACTCTAGATAGCCAGGGAGTCAGGTACCAATATTTCATTCAAGGATGCGGTCGAAGTTGCCAGGAGGATCGAGATGATTCTGTCACATAGAGGTGGTCAGGGGGCTGACAAGAGGCCCCGTCACTTTTGTAGATTCAGTGGAGCCTCATCTGGAGGCAGGGATTCTTTCAGTAGAGGCCATCCACCCGACCTTTTCAGTCAGCACTTCAAGTATTTCACCGCGCACCGCCAGTCCCTATTAGTGCACCACCAACACCTATCAGTGCACAACCACTTCAGAGCTACCATGGCGGTTATTAGGGTCGTCAGGGGCAGTTCCAGAGTCATCAGCCACATCAGCAGAGACCTTGTTATTCTTGTGGTGTTCATGGGCACATTGTGAGGTATTGCCCCAGGGTTTCTGATAGTTCTCAGTATCAGGGTTCTCGCACCATGGTCTCCGCAGCAGGTGCACCCCCACCCCCTTAGACAGCTAGGGGTGATGGTCGTGGTGCTAAAGGTGGAGGTCAGACTCATAGAGGTGGAGGGCAGGCCATGAGAGGTAGAGGTCAGCCCGTAGCAGGTAGGCCCAGAGATGTTCGAATTGGAGGGGCTCAGCCTCGGTGCTATGCTTTTCCTGCCCGTCCTGATGTTGAGGCTTCTGACGCAGTTATTATAGGTACGATTTCTGTTTGCATCCGAGAGGCTTCGATGTTATTTGATCCGGGTTCTACTTTCTCCTATGTGTCTTCATATTTAGCCCCTTATTTGAGCATGCCCCGTGATTCCTTGAGTATTGTTGTGCATGTGTCTACACCGGTGGGTGATTCTATAGTGGTAGATCGAGTCTACCATGCGTGCTTGGTAGTTATTGGTGGTCCGGAGACCCAGATTTATCTTTTGCTTCTTGATATGGTTGACTTTGACGTTATATTGGGGATGGATTGGTTATCCCCCTATTATGCTATTCTGGACTGTCATGCCAAGACAGTGACCTTAGCTTTGCCTGGAGTACCTCGTTTAGAGTGGAGAGGGATTCCTAGTCATTATTCTGGTAGAGTTATTTCTTATACGAAGGCTTGGCACATGGTCAAGAAGGGTTGTTTGGCCTATCTGGCTTATGTTCGTGATTCTAGTTCCGAGGTTCCTTTCCTGGAGTCTGTGCCCGTAGTTCGTGAGTTTCCAGAGGTATTCCCTGCTGACCTGCCGGGTATGCCACCCGACAGGGATATTGACTTTTGTATTGAGGTAACTGAGGGCACTAAGCCTATTTCCACTATGCCGTATCGTATAGACCCGCCAGAGTTGAAGGAGTTGAATGAGTTGAAGGAGCAGTTGCAGGATTTGTTGGATAAAGGCTTCATTAGGCCTAGTGTTTCTCCTTGGGGTGCTCCAGTGTTGTTTGTCAAGAAGAAAGATGGCTCGATGAGGATGTGTATTGACAACCAGCAGTTGAATAAGGTTACCATTAAGAACAAGTATCCTTTGCCGAGGATTGATGATCTATTTGACCAACTTTAGAGTGCTACAGTGTTTTCCAAGATAGACTTGAGATCTGATTACCATCAGCTAAGAATTAAGGCGTCTGATGTTCCTAAGACGGCCTTTCGTACTCGTTATGGGCATTATGAGTTTCTGGTTATGTCATTTGGGTTGACAAATTCCCCCGTGCTTTTATGGAGTTGATGAACCGAGAGTTCAGGCCTTATTTGGACTCGTTCGTTATTGTTTTCATTGATGATATATTGATATACTCCCGAAGCCAAGAGGAGCATGAGAAGCATCTTGGAGTCATCCTCCAGACTCTGAGGGATAGTCAGTTGTATGCCAAATTCTCCAAGTGTGAGTTTTGGTTGAGTTCAGTTGCATTTCTAGGCCATGTGGTTTCATCAGAAGTTATTCAGGTAGACCCCAAGAAGATTTCAGCAGTGAGAGATTGGCCTAGGCCCACTTCAGCTATAGAGATTCGGAGTTTCTTGGGCTTAGCAGGTTACTATCGTCGATTTGTGGAGGGTTTTTCATCTATCGCAGCCCCGATGACCAAGATGATTCAGAAGAGTGCTCAGTTCAGGTGGTCTGATGAGTGTGAGGCGAGCTTTCAGAAGCTCAAAACAGCCTTGACCACGACACTAGTGTTAGTATTGCCCTTAGGTTCAGGACCGTATACCGTGTATTATGATGCTTCACGGGTTGGGCTTTGTGCAGTGTTGATGCAGGAAAGCAAGGTTATAGCCTATGCTTCTTGTCAGTTGAAGATTCATGAGAAGAACTATCCAGTTCATTATTTGGAGCTTGTAGCAATTGTTCACGCTTTGAAGATTTGGAGGCACTATATGTACGGAGTGCCATGTGAGGTGTTCACAGACCATAAGAGCTTGCAGTATCTGTTCAGACAGAAAGAGTTGAACATGAGGCAGAGGAGATGGTTAGATTTGCTAAAGGATTATGATATTACCATTATTTATCATCCGGGGAAGGCCCATGTGGTGGCCGATGCTTTGAGCCGGAAGTCAGTCAGTATGGGCAGTCTAGCTTATTTGTCAGTCAGGGACCGACCTCTTGCGTGGGATGTTCAGGCTTTAGCCAACCGATTTGTGAGATTTGAGGTTTCTGAGACTGGCAGTGTTTTGGCCCATACTGTGGCCCGTTCTTCATTGTATGACCGTATTCGGGACAGGCAGTATAATGATCGTCATTTATGTGTTCTTAGAGATACAATCCGGCACAGAGGTGCCAAGCAGGTTACGGTTGATGATGAGGGAGTCCTGCGAATGCAGGGCCGTATTTGTGTACCTAATGTTGAGGGTATTCGTGAGTTGATACTTCAGG
This sequence comes from Nicotiana undulata, assembly GCA_005239495.1. Classification (NCBI taxonomy): domain Eukaryota; kingdom Viridiplantae; phylum Streptophyta; class Magnoliopsida; order Solanales; family Solanaceae; genus Nicotiana; species Nicotiana undulata. The sequence goes on from ML272904.1 coordinate 10,402, forward strand.
AGGCCCATAGTTCCCGGTATTCCATTCATTTGGGCGCCGCAAAGATGTACCAGGACTTGCGGCAGCATTATTGGTGGCGTAGAATGAAGAAGGATATTGTAGCTTATGTAACTCGGTGCTTGAACTGTCGCAGGTTAAGTACGAGCACCAGAGACCCGGTGGTTTGATACAGCAAATTCAGCTTCTCGAGTGGAAGTGGGAGCGTATCACCATGGACTTTGTAGTTGGGATCCCACGGACTCAGAGGATGTTTTATGCGGTTTGGGTTGTTGTGGATATGCTGACCAAGTCAGCGCACTTCATTTCGGTGTCAGTTTCATATTCAGCGAAGAAGTTGACAAAGATATGTATGAGAGAGATTGTTCGATTGCATGGTGTGCCCTTATCCATTATATCAGACAGAGGTACTCAGTTTACCTCCCATTTCTGGAGAGTATTTCAGCGAGAGTTGGGCACACAGATCGATTTGAGCATAATATTTCATCCTAAGACGGACGGACAGTCCGAGCGTTCTATTCAGATTTTGGAGGATATGTTGCGGGCCTACGTCATTGATTTTGGTGGTTCATGGGACCAGTTCTTGCCTTTAGCCGAGTTTGCCTACAACAACAGCTATCAGTCGAGCATTCAGATGGCTCCGTATGAGGCATTGTATGGTAGACGGTGTCGGTCTCCAGTTGGATGGTTTGAGGCGGGAGAGGCTAGATTGTTGGGTTCTAAGTTAGTCCAGGATGCCTTGGACAAGGTGAAAATTATTCAGTATAGACTTCGCACAACTCAGTCCAGGCAAAAGAGTTATGCGGATCGCAGAGTTCGAGACTTGGCTTTTATGATAGGAGACCAGGTGTTTCTTCGAGTGTCGCCTATGAAGGGCGTGATGAGGTTCGGTAAGAAGGGCAAGTTGAGCCCTAAGTATATTGGTCCATTTGAGATTTTGGATAAGGTAGGAGAGGTGGCCTACAGACTTGCCTTGCCACCGCATTTTTCAGTCGTGCATCCAGTGTTTCATGTATTTATGCTCAGAAGGTACATTGCGGATCCATCCCATGTTCTTAACTTCAGCGGTGTCCAGTTGGACCAGGATTTGTCTTATGAGGAGGAGCCAGTAGCCATATTAGCTAGGCAGGTTCGTCAGTTGAGATCGAAGAGTTACCCTTCGATTCGTGTTCAGTTGAGAGGTCAGCCTGCTGAAACAACTACTTTGGAGTCCGAGTCTGATATACGGAGTCGTTATCCCTATCTTTTCTCAGACTCAGGTATTTTCTAGGTCCGTTCGAGGACGAATGTTTGTTTTAAAGGTGGAGATTGTGATGACCCAAAAGGTCATCCTAAGTTAACTTAGCTAAATATGTGTTTCGAGGCCTCGAAAGCCTCCGTTAATCTCACCTCGATATGTGTGCGCATACCAGGCGCGTAGCTAGGAAGCCTTTATGTGGAAATTTTGATAATAAGTTGAATTTGCAATAATTAATTGGACACAGTTGACTTTGGTCAACATTTTTGGTAAACGGACCCGGATCCATAATTTGACGGCCCCGGAGGGTCCGTAGGAAAATATGGGACTTGGGCGTATGCCCGAAATCGAATTCCGAGGTCCCAAGCCCGAGAAATGAATTTTTAAAGAAAATTGTTTATTGAAAATATATAAAGGTTTTTGGAAAATGAATATTCATGTGAAAACCGTGTTACCGGGCCCGTATTACGGTTTCGAAGGCCGAAACATGTTTAATATATGTTATATGAGTTATCTGTGAAATTTGGTGTAAAACGGACTTGAAATGACGTGTTTCAGATCAAAATCAGAATAATTGAGCCTTCTGAAGTTTTAAGAAAATACTATGAGTTTTGAGGATTAATTCATTGATTTTGATGATATTTTGGTGATTTGAATTCTTGAATAAGTCCGTAGGATGGTTTGGGAGTCGTGTGTGTTTTTGGTTTTGAGTCCCGAGAGCTCGGGTGAGTTTTGGGTAGCTAACGGAGTGATTAAAGTGTAAAAAATCTGGTGTAGTTGCATTTTTCTGGTGTCTGTTCCTTTACACTATGCGATCGCATTGATTGGTCCGCAATCACATAGCTTCGTGCTTGGGGAGTGGTCTGTTACACTATGCGATCACATGGCAGCCTCTGCGATCGCATAGTGCATTAGGTAGGCTGGGGGAACTGGGGGATATTTGACTCAGTGCGGTCGCGTGTAGGGACCGGCGATCGCATAGGGTGAGGTCTCAGTGTTCTGCAATCGCATAAGCCATCCTGCGATCTCATAGGGTCAGCCAAGTTCTCTTCTACGATCGCAACTCCCCTTCTGCGATCGCAGAGTGTATTTTTGCCTAGTTATTTTCTTCAGTCAATAACAGAATGTTATTTCGGGATTTCCACTTCTTCATCAACTCCCTCTTCTCCAAAGCCCCATTGACGACCTCCAAGCTAGTTTCCCTCCATAACCAATTGGGTAAGTGTTCCCAACACCAATTTCTTCTATTTTTCTTCCCTAATCACTAGAATCTAGGTCTAAAAAACATGAAATCAAAGTAGAAATTAGGGGTTTTGGGTAGAGTTAGGGTTTATGGGATTTTGGGTAATTCAACCTCAATTTGGGGTCGGATTTAAAAACAAATCATATATTTGAACTCGTGGGGGTATGGGTGATCGGGTTTTGGTCCGAGCCTCGTGTTTGGACCAAGTGGGCCTAGGGTCAAATTTTGATATTTTTGGAAGAATGCTAAGAAATGTATATCTAGGCTATAGGATTGTATTTATGAGTCATTATTGATGTTATTAAGTTAATTATGTCTAGATATTGTCGTTTCGGAGTTGAATTACAAAGAAAAGGCGGTGTTAGAGACTTGAATTGCTATTCTCGGACCCGAGGTAAGTGTCTTGCCTAACTTTGGTGAGGGAATAGGTATTGTGCCCTATGTGCTATATGTTTTATCATGTCCAATGCATAGGTGAGGTGACGAGTACCTATGCATTGTGTGTCAAGTATGCCCGTGAGTCCGTTTTGCTTAATTAATTATTATTACCTCAATGATTATTGTGTTATGAAGTAGTCCATTTGGAAAATTGTTTAACTGTGGAGACTACTTGTTTAAGAATTTTCTTGTGATGTCCTAATGGAGGACCCAAATCATTAAGTTATGTACTTGTAAGGAATTGGTTATAGCTGAGACCCTCGCCGGGCAAATGTGTTGATTTTAGTGGTTATTCCCCATGTCGGGTGGTTATGAATTGAAAGTTCAGTAATTGATTTCCTTGCCAAGTTGTTATTTATTGCTGATATTACTTGGGTGAGGAAGAGAGTAAAGCACGAGGGGTGATGCCATGCCATTCATTCATATCATTCATTCAGTTATTTACTCATCACATTGTGAGGAAGAGAGTAAAGCACGAGGGGTGCTGCCATGCCATTCATTCATATCATTCATTCAGTTATTTACTCATCACATTGTGAGGAAGAGAGTAAAAGCACGAAGGGTGATGTCGTTCCATTGCTTTCATTTATTTATTATTGCAATGTGAGGAAGAGAGAAAAAGCACGAAGGGTGATGTCGTGCCATTCATTTTATTTGTTATTGCATTTGTTTCATATATTTACCTGCTGCATCGTGAGGATGAGAGTAAAAGCACGAAGGGTGATGCTGTGCCATTCTTTTATATGTTTATTTATTGTATTCGATATCTCATTTTGCTCCATACTTGTTGCCCCCTTACTTGTTCCCGTATCACTTGCTTATTTGTTAAATATCTGTTACCTCCCTGCTATATTTTTGGTAGAACTGTACAGGTAGGCTATCATTTTTGTGTCTAGCCTCGCCACTACTTCGGCCGGGGTTAGGCTCGGCACTTGCTCGGTACATGGGGTCGGTTGTACTGATGCTACACCTGTACTTCATTATGTTGTGCAGATCCTGCAGCCGGACCCAGTGGACACTGATAGAGGGGGTATCCTTCAGTCCACTTCGGAGATTTCAAGGTAGACCCGCAGACGTTCGTGAGCCTTGGCGTCGCCTCTACCCTTATTCTTCTATTATGTCTTGTTTTGTTCTTAGTTCTGAGACAGTTATGTATTATTTCTTCAGACCTTGTATTTAGTAATCTCATAGACAGTCCGTGAGTTAGTGACTCCAGGTTCTGGGATATTGCTAATGGAATGTATTATTGGTATTTTTATTTAGTTAAGAAGTGTCTACTTTCTCACTTAAAAAGAATATAAACTGTTCTAGTTATTTATGTTACTTCAGTGTTAATATGTTAATGTAATTGTGTACGTTGGCTTGTCCAGCGGGTTCAACGTTAGACGCAGTCATGTCCCGAAGGTAGGATTTCGGGTCGTGACAGAAGAAGTGATGGTAACAACTATTACAATAAAGTTAAAATCCACCAAACATTCAGAGGTCGTGGACATAGATGAGGAAGTGGACATGGCTACTACCAAGAAAATAATGGACAAAGGTATAAAAAATTGTGTCATAAATTTGGCCATTACTCTTGGGAATATCATAGAAATATTGAAGAAAAAGCTAACCTTGTTGACGACAAGAAAGAAGAAGATTAGTCAACGTTGTTGCTGGCACTCAAGGAAGAAGACATGGATGATTGTATCTTGTGGTATTTGGACAATGGAGCAAGCAATCATTTTTTTGAATTCAAAGAGAAGTTTGTGGAAATTAATAAAACGGTGAGAGGTAATGTGTCCTTTGGAGATACCTCAAAGATTATAATCGAAGGGATAAGTACGGCTCTGATCTCCTGTAAAGATGGTAGTCACAAGCTAATTCAAGATGTTTATTATGTCCCAAAATTAAAAAGTAAATTTTTGAGTTTGGGCCAACTTCTTGAAAAGGAATATGACATCCACATGAAAAATATGCATCTCTGGCTTAGAGATTCAAGTGGAATTCTAATTGCTAAAGTGCATATGGCAAAGAATATATTTATTTTTTTGAATCTTAAGATAATTAATGCAAAGTGTTTGAAGGCTAATGTGCAAGATGAATCATGGTGTTGGCACATGCGAGTTTGGCACTTGAATTTTGAAGCGCTTAAAACAATGAGAGAAAAGAACATGATTCATGGGACACCATCAATCAACCATCCCAATCAATTGTGTCAAACTTGTCCTCTTAGTAAACATGTAAGGAGGAGTTTTCCAAAGTAGGCCATGTTAAGATCAACCAAATCGATCCAGCTTGTTCACACTGATGTGTGTGGACCAATCAATCCACCTTCCTTTGGTAAAAGTAAATACTTTATGCTTTTTATTTATGACTTCGGTACAAAGACTTGAGTTTATTTCTTGAACCAAAAATTTGATGCTTTTACTGCGTTTAAAAACTTCAAAGTACTTGTGGAAAAAGAAAGTGGCTATAAAATAAAAGCTTTAAGGTCCGATAAAGGATGTGAATTCACTTCAAAAGAATTTAATGACTTCTGTTAGTCTCATGGAATTCATCGCCCTCTAACGGTACCTTATTAACCCCAACAAAATGAAGTTGCAGAGAGAATGAATCGAACAATTCTTAATATTGATAGATGTATGTTGAAAGCTAAAAGTATGCCCAAGAAATTTTGGACCAAATGTGTTTCTTGTGCATTTTATGGAACAACAGGTCTCCAACAAAAAATGTTAGAGATAAAACCCCTCAAGAAGCATGGAGTGGAATAAAACCAAGTGTCAAACATTTGAGAATCTTTGGGAGCATAGCCTATGCTCATGTGCCACATCAAGGGAGAGTGAAGCTTTACGATCAAAGTTTCAAGCATGTGTTTGTTGGCTATTACACAAGTTGAAAAGGCTACAAGTTATACAACCCAAGCAGCGGCAAGGTGGTGGTAAGTCGCGATGTTGAATTTGATGAAGAATTGGCATGGGATTGGTAATCTCAGGAAGAAACTTCATATATTTCTTCCATACTTTGGTGATGAAGAAGAATCAGAGACCGTGGAACCTATGCAGGACACAACTACACCTCCTTCTCCAACAAATATTGCATCTCCCTCTTCTCAATAAAGTTCAAATGAATAGCCGCAGAGGACAAGGAGTATTCAAGAGCTCTATGAGGACACATAAGAAGTTACTAATTTTGATTTTTATATTGTTTCTTTGCTGATAGTGAACCAATGAACTTTGATGAAGCTGTTACAGACAAAAGTTAGAGACAAACCATGGAGGAGGAGATCGAGTCAATCGAGAAGAATAACACTTTGGAGTTAACAACTCTTTCCTAGGGCCATAAGGAAATAGGAGTAAAATGTATACAAGACAAAGAAGAATGTTGATGGAGTGTGGAGAGATACAAAGCACGACTTGTGGCTAAAGGCTACAAGCAAAGGCAAGACATTGACTATGAAAAAGTCTATGCACCTGTTGCCCGCAAGGAGACGTTTTGTTTGCTAATCTCTTTGGCAGCGCAAATGAAGTGGAAGATCCATCAACTAGACGTCAAGTCAGCCTTCATGGTAAAAAACCATGAAGATAAAGTGCTGAAGTTGAACAAAGCTTTATACAGATTGAAGCAAGCCCCACGAGCATGAAATAGTTGCATCGACAAGTATTTTCAAGACAAAGGGTTTACTCATTGTCTTCATGAATATGCTCTTTACCTTAAAGTTCATACTAATGGAGATATCTTGCTTGTTTGTCTTTATGTTGATTATCTTATTTCACGGGTAATAACCCAAGTTTGTTTTAAGCTTTTAAAAAAGATATTTCCCGTGAAATCAAGATGAAAGATATATGGCTCAAGTCATACTACATGGTCCTAGAAGTGAAGCAGATGGAAAATAGAATTTTTATCTCTCAAGAAATCTATACAAAAGAGATATTGGAGAAGTTCAACATGCTCAAAATCAACCCCATGAACACGCTAATGGAGAGTGGGAAACAATTGTCCAAGTTTGATGAAGGAAAAAAAGTGGATCCCACATTTCTCAAAAGTCTTGTGGGAAGTTTGAGGTACTTGACTTGTACCAGGCCAGATGTAATCTTTGAAGTTAGAGTAGTAAGTCACTTTATGGAAGCTCCTAACTCCACTCACTTGAAAGTCACTAGATGAATTCTTCGTTACACAAAAGGTACAATTAGTTTTGGGCTATTTTATTCTCCTTCCAGGGATTTCAACCTTATGGGAATTTGTGATAGTGATTATGCAGGAGATATTGATGACACTGGCTTTGTGTGTTTCTTGGGTGATTATGTTATTTCTTGGAGTTCAAAGAAACAGTTCATTGTTACTCTCTGGACTTGTGAAGCTGAATATGTAGGAGCAACATCATGTACATGTCATTGCCACACCTCCTTTTTCACTACCCATGGATTAATGAAGGGGTAATAAGGGAGTTTTTCCACTTTAAGTGACATTATTCGGTTTTGGGACTTATTATTATTTCAGAGTCGCCACCCGGATTTTTGACGATGCTCCGGGACACCGTTTTGTTTTGAAAATCCCAAACCGAGGAAATTTAGACTCTGTTTTAAGTTGTCTGCGACCAAAAATCTGAATAAGGAATTCTGTTAACCCGGGAGAAGGTGTTAGGCATTCCCGAGTTCCGTGGTTCTAGCACGACCGCTTAACTATTATTATTTGGCCTAAATTATCCGATTATTTACATGTTTTAACCTATATTTAAAACTCTTTGAAATACAGCCGCTTTTGATAGTATGGATTAATCTTGAAAACAAGTCACGAGAACGTGCACTTGTTATGATTTTGGACGTGTTACAATTACGCCACATGAAATGCACCCGTAGTCACAACACGTGATTTTATTATAGTTTGAAGTTTGACGGGGACATGAGTTGTCGCACCCGAGTGTAGGTTATGTAGTCAAGATTTTTATCCTGACGGTTTTATAATGCCTATTGGAGGCGATGTTCGGTTATTCTTCATATTTTCTATTTGAAGGGGCATTTTAAATTTTAAAATCAATTAGGACGTTTTATGGATTTATCTTGGACAAGTTACGATGGCGTACACTCGTTGTTTTTGAGCGCATGGAAACACGTCGCATGAAATGCACCCGTGGTTGCTACATGCGTTTTATTTGTTCGTAGTTAGGGTCGGGGGCACGAGTTGCCACTCCCGAATGTGGTTTATGGTAATTTGAGATAATATTCTACTCTTGTATCAAATTTCAATCTAGAGGGGCATGATTAGAAGGTATGTGAAGATTGTCTAAAATTAAACCTACTAACCTAAAGGACAAGATTCTTGGGGCTATGGCTATATTTTAGCCCAATTCTAGCAATTATCCCTTAGGCCAATCCTAATCATAGCTAATTTTGATAAAGAGATATGTGGTTTGATTAAACAATTATGTGAGGGATTCCGAGGAAATAAACATGCTAGCATACTTCGAATCATATGATGACAAATAAACTTGAATATCATATCAAAGCAAACTGTTCTAGAGCAGAAAATACCACTACAATTCATCTAAATCTGATTCCTGGATGTACTATATTTGTTTTGATTTGTACGCATGGAATAAAATTATTGCCTACAAGGATACATTCATTCTACCAAATTCACATGTCGTTCTATCTTATAATCTTACATCTAACAAAAACGTATATAGTTTCAAAGCTTTCGAGATTCCTAAAAAATTTAACAAGGTTTAGTCATTTTTAGTTTTTGCGACAAAACGGTTCATACACCTAGAAGCAATTTAACGAAAGCTCTCGGATTTAAACTTATCTGATACCCTTTTAAAAAAAATAGAATTGATACTCCACACGCCGTTTAACCAATATAAAATTGTTTTGCACGATAAAGGGGTTTAAAATTCTTGATTCCAAAACTGTTAGGATAAGCATTCAAGGCAGCATAACTGATTTACTAACTCTAATATAGTCCAGTCCTTATTACAACTGAAAGTATATACAAAAAGACTGTAAATATGCTAGTACATTGTCCTTAAATTAAATATACAAGGTCCTAATAATAAGAAGGGAATAAAAGGAAATATATTAGCTGCTACTCCTGTGCAAGCCAGCAACTTTCACGCTTCAGGATCTGTATTTTTCAACTTTAGTCTCAACTAAACCCTGCAGATTTCATGTGCACTGTAAAAACAAATCGAATCTGATTATTTACAAAGATCAGATTCGACCTTTTAAATGCTGTCTCCATAGTGACATCCGATATATAAGGTATGAGTTGTCAGACCAATATCCAATCATTTTATGGGGTTAATTTGACCATGAAGGGGTCAGATTCACTGCCCTTTTATGCCATCTAAGACTCTATTATGACTTCATGGATATAGGATTAATCATAGAAGCACTTAAGAAATAATTTTACTGTTATGATCACACATAGATGAACGACCAAATTTCAACAAGTGATCCCAGATTCACAAGAAAAAGGACAAACATGTTTTATGCATTTTATCTTAGATAGAATCTGACCATAAGAGAGGGTCTGATTCAAACTTAGAGATGCAACCTTGTGTGACATTTGTTTTTGCAATCATACCCATATTTTAGCCAGTATTCAGCTGAATATTTTGACTATTCTTGGACCTTTTTAGAGAATGAATCAGACCATTCAAGGGTTCAGATTCTTTACTCTATAGCCTTTCTTAACTATATGCTTTATACCCTTAAAAGGATGAATTTCAGCCACCTATACTACTGTTTATGCACTATTATGGGGGTGAATTTGACCATTGAAAGGTCAAATTCATCTACCCCAGTGCTAATACTAACCTATCTAAAGACTTTCTTGTTGAATCTCTTTATTGACCAAAGAGACTCAATTGAAAGCATCTTTTTTCTGCACTCTTATAGAGAGAGAACCTAACCGTAGAGAAGGTGAGATTCTACACCATAGTGCAACCTCTTTTCATAATGTAGATTTATGATTATTAACTATATTTATATACATATAATCTGAAGCTAAACAACATACACCAGTCAAGAAATCAAAACAGTATCTGTCACACTTACAGATTCATCATTATGCCAATGAACATCCATACAATCACATTTTACATAAAACAAGAGAAACAACTTCACTTATCAAGAACAACCAGTTTTAATGAGTAAAAAAAAGTGAAGAGAATTTCATTAAGAGTAGATGAACTAATAAATACCTGTTTTAAGAGAAAAACAACAAAGAAAAGGAACTTGACCAAATAAAGGTCTAGTATGAGCAAAATCAGCAGAAGAAAGAAGATTTAGCAGCAACAAGACTGCAACTTCAGATCAAAACAGCTCCATAGAAAATATCCCAAAAGAATTTCAGAAAAAAAAAACAAAAATCAGAATTTTGCAATGATTCTAATCTTTCAATGTTTTCAAAATATTTTAGCAGCTAAGAAAGATTTGTTCAGATTCCAAATGTTCTTTGAAGACTAAAGGGAGGGTGTCTATTTATAGGCTATTTGGAATGGGGTATCTTTTGGAATATTCCCTAGCCAAAAGCTGAAATTAGTACCAAAATAGTACATAGGGCAGCTGTCAACCTTATCTTTTGGGACTGCTGCCCCCTATTCTAGAACATTCTTCCCTTTTAAAAGACCCTATTGCCCTTATAAATCTGATTTCCTAATATATATTACCTAATATACCCCTTGACTTTCCTATATTTACCATTAGGTAACCAGGGTTACTTACTTGGGTTTAGTTTAGTTAATTAACTCTAGTTAGCTTACTATTGTTAAATACTAGTTATGTTTATCTATACTTAAATTAACTAACTAAAGGTTAATTGATTAAATGTTTAGAGTTAGCTTCATGGTAATTACCTATGTTTAAGTTAATTAATTAAAGTAGGTCAATCAACTTAATTCCTTAACTTAAGCTAATTGATTTAGTTAAGTTAATTCAATTTGATTACCTAAAATCAGAGACTTAGCCAATTATTAAGCCTAGGTTTAAATTAATTAACTGATCAGTTTAATTAGGCTTAATAAAGGTTAGTCAACTCAGTTTTCTTAACTTAGGTTAAATGATTTGTTTAGTTAATGAAACCTAAATTAATTATCTTAAACAGATTTTTTTTAGTTAATTGCTTAAAGGCTACCTAAGTTAGTTTCTAGGTTGAAGGAGTTGAAATTATTTAAATGTGGGACTAAGTTAGTGATTTGTTGTTAGACTTAGTTAATTGGTCTTAACTAATTATCTAAGACTTAGGTCAACTAAATTGTTAGCTTAATTATTTTACTTTTTGATTAGATCTACTAGCTAAGTGTGACTAATTCTTTATTGCCTAGTTAGCTTACTCGAATTGACTAATCATTAAAAACAGTAGTTAATTGAATTAATGGCTTTAAACAATTTCAAATAGTGTTCATCTAGCAATTATAGTTAACTAGCTTAAATGAGTGACTAACTTTGATTTTAAGTGAAGTCGCAAACCAACTAATTTGTTTTAAGTATTACGTATAATCAACTCCTAACCAATTTATTATTACTTGATTAATCAACTTTAGGTGAATGACATAACCAAGGTCAGTAGTTAATTAGAGTCGTTTGCATGTGAACCTTAGGCATATTAATTTGGGTAATCCTTATTTTAGATAAACCTAGAACGTACACAAGTAGACTAAGGTATCAATTGAGTGAACATATAACTTTGGCAAAGGAGAATGGAATAGAGCCAACTCAGAATTTAAACAAATAAACTACAGTCGATTGAATCATGTGAAATCAGTAGACCATCCTAAACTTAAGTTACAGAACCTCCCTAATGACCAACCAAAGATCTCTATGAAAATTTACTGATTAATAACTCACAGTAGATTAGGAGGCTAGAGCTAATTTTAGCATTAGAACTATTATCTAAAATCAGTATATGGGGGTTTTGAGAAGAAACAGGCTAAACAAACAAACAAACAAAACATGCAGCAATATCATGTAAACTTCAGAACCTTAGGAAAAATTATTTAGTTAACTCCAAACCATGTGATGGAACAATATCAATTAAACGGGTCAAGGAACAACAAACACATGAAATAATGAGCAACAGTCTAATGCTAAGAACAATGTTTTTTATCAAAATATATTTCGGAGGTTTCGAATTAATCAAGCATGAACAAGTAAACAAAATGAAAAGAAACAGTGAAAAAAAAGAAGAAGAAAACAACGATTAATACTACGGCCTATTTATATTATCAATCAGAAAGCACATGAAACACATAGAAAAGGGGAGAGGAATACCCGTTTGAGGGGTTTGGACGAACTCCGACGACCTGCCGGAACTTGGCCGGATTCCGGTGGGCTCGAAAATAACTCGAACCCACATGAATCAATATCCCTCAACGAGAGCTATTGATCCATATAGGTAGGAGATATTGAGTGTCTCTGACCCGTCTTGTAGAGGAACAACTAGGGTTCTGTTTTTCTAGATTTGAAATTAAAAGGGATTGGTTGAGTTTTTGAGGAGATGGACAGTGGGACGGGGTTGAGGAGGTCGTGGGGATCATCTGGTTAAAAATTGGGGTTGATTGGAGAAGCCGGCGGAGGCGATTTTCGGCCGGCGGAGGACGGCGGAGAGACGGCGGGGTTATGGTGGGAGACTAGCCGGTGAGAGAGAGGATAGAGACGAGTGGGGAAAGAGGGGGGTGTATTAGACTTTCATAGGCTGGGGGAAGGGTTTTAGGAACACTTATATAATCAATTAATCCCTAGTTCCCAGCCGTTGGATCCCATTAAATCAACGGCTGGGATTGAACTGGCTTGAAACGGGGTCATTTGGACGGGTGGGGGGCCGGCCGGGTTTGGGATTTGGGCTGGGGAGTGTGGGGTATTGTAGAGATAGGGACTTGGGCTCAGGTAGTTTTGCCCAACTGATTTTAGGCTTGATTTCCCCATTAATTAAATAATTTCAACTAAGTTTAAACTAAAAAATGTAGTAATTAATTTTAACTTAATTTTGTCTAAATACAGATTAATTGATAAATTAATTAAGGGTAAAACAATTAAATTAGTACTCCTAATCATTTAAAGGACAAATTTCATAATTTTGTTTAAAAAGGAATAATTAAATTAACATTAACATACTTTATATCAAACAATTATATTTATTTAAATGATAACTAAGCTTATGTGCTCAAACACGCCATTTTAAATTATTTACGGATTTAAACGATAAATTCTTACTACATAATGTAAAATGAATTCACAAATAGCATCAAAAATTCAATAAAACCCATAAAACTAATTAATTTACTGAGAGTTTTGTAGGATTATACGATAGGCAAAAATCACGTGCTCACAGCTGCCCCTCTTTGTTCGAAAACACGAAGAGTTTCCGGACAAAGACAAAGTGAGCAGCCATAAGCGACTTCGACCATTCATATGTTCCGTTGTGAAGCGTTTTGGAAAAGCTTGACCGAACCCTGCTTCAAAGGTTGCCTACATATCCTTGGCTATAAAGGAATCAGGTCAGTGTAGTTCTGGAAGTTTTGGTAGCTGGACTACCGAGTAATTGTGGTTTCATTGTGGCTGTTGTTGTTACTGCTGCTGATTTCCTTATTACACCCAAGTAGCAAAAATGGAGAAGGCTAGACTAAAACTATCAACTATGAGTTACAAGAGCCCTATCTATTAGTCTGCTGAAGCCTGATCTTGAATCTTGGCTGCTTTTATACAGACTTGATCTGGACCTTGATGCTTGTTAGTTGTAGGCGTTGGTTCAAACTTCTTCAGCATTTTGGATAAAAAAGGGACATGCGCCGCTTGTGACTTACATTTTGTCTTGAGCGGTCCACATCTTTTCCGCTTCCGTACTTTGGATTCAACCTTCTCTTTCCTCTTTTGCTTTATTATTTTGGATCGAAACTTCTTCTTTTGGTCATCTCGAGTTCCAATGTCCTAAAAAATGTAATCTGCACAAAAATCAAAACGAACGAACGACATTTTATGCCCCAGTTTTCATACTAGGAAAATTTCGTGAGTTATTGTAAGGAAATCTACACTATCTTATTATTAAAAGCGATGAAATGCCGGGAGAAGTGCATCGGGGGTTATTTCAGACTAGGGAGTGGACACCCTATATCTCAAAGCAAGGTCCACTGGGGTGGCAAAAATGAAATCAACTAGGGATTGTATACCCTACGCTAGGGAAGAAATCAATTAGGAAATGTATACCCTTAATTAAAAAAGAAATCATCAATTAAGGAATGTATACCCTTAATTAGCATCGACTAGGGAGCGCGTGCACCCATGTCGGGAAAGAAAACATCAATTAGGGAATGTATACCCTTAATTGAAAAAGAGAATGTATACCCTTACTTGGAAAGGAAAGCAACAATTAGGGAATGTATACCCTTAATTGGATAAGAAACATCAATTAGGGAATGTATACCCTTAATTGGAATCGACTAGGGAGCGCGTGCACCCATGTCGGGAAAAGAAAATCAATTAGGGAATGTATACCCTTAATTGGAAAGGAAATCATCAATTAGGGAATATATACCCTTAATTGGATAAGAAAACATCAATTAGGGAATGTATACCCTTAAATGGAAAAGAAAGAAACAATTAGGGAATGTATACCCTTAATTGGGAAAGAAAGCATCAATTAGGGAATGTATACCCTTAATTGGAAAAGAAAATCATCAATTACGGAGTATACCCTTAATTGGAAAACAAAACATCAATTAGGGAATGTATACCCTTAATTGGAAAAGAAAGCATCAATTAGGGAATGTATACCCTTAATTGGCATCGACTAGGGAGCATGTGCACCCATGTCGGGAAAAGAAAATCAATTAGGGAATGTATACCCTTAATTGGAAAAGAAAACATCAATTAGGGAATGTATACCCTTAATTGGAAAAGAAAACATCAATTAGGAAATGTATACCCTTAATTGGCATCGACTAGGGAGCGTGTACACCCATGTCGGAAAAGGTGTAGTTAAGGTTTGGAGACCCTATATCACTTCAGATTTGAGCTGTTTTCAACACACATTTTTTTTGAATGAATGCAGGAAAGGATCTTGGAGAAAACTTCCCTTTTGGAGTTGTCGCTGCAGAGCTGCTTCTAGCTCTTGCGCATTTTCTCTTGGTTACACCTGCTTTTTGCACGGTTTCTTTTGAGTTGCACCTGTTTCTTATTTCAACAAAGAACAATTTGTTAGTTTGAAACGGTGGTTGGTTTTGCGGCCTTGATTGTTTCGAGCTGCTTGGTCTCAGCCTTGTGACGAAGATCTTGACTGCTTGCTTGCTTTCTTGCTGGGGATTGGGTCTCATCTCTAATCCCGGGGACCTTGGCTTTCCAGATATTGTTGTGGTGATTGGTCACGTGGGACCTAATTCAACTTTATTCTTCCATTGTAGGCCTTTCACTTGTTTTCCTTTCGGATTTCTAGAGCATCGGGGGGAATTTTTGGCCCCTTGAATTCTGCTGCAATGGTTAGTCGCATGGGACTTAACCCTTTTCCAACTTTATTTTTGCCTTCATTGGCCTTTCATTTCTGATTTTTCCTTCCTTTTGACTTTAAAGCATTTGGAGCATTTCGGCTTTTCAATATTCTCTGAGGGGTTTAGCCACGTGGGACTTAACCTTTCACTTCAATCGCCTTTATAGGCATTTCGATTTGATCTTCTTCATTCAAAAGTTGTGTTTAAAGCATCGGCCATTGCGTCCCGTCGGGATCGACTTGATGCCCCTGACGAGGCTCGGTGCCCTTTGCATATTGGCTTTCATCAAACGAGAACCCCGTAAGTCAGTTTTGCCATCCTTTCTTTCTCTTGCTTTAGAAACAGAGTCAGACCGAAAGGGATTCAAAGAAAAATAACAAAGAAAACGGAAATAATGAATTTTGACAAGAAATATAACTTTCGGGGGGAGAGAGAAGAAGGACTTATCTAGAGTGTATGCGGCCTTCAGTGAACATGACATGCGTCCTGGACTGGATGCCTGACCTGTATAAACCATCTGACTCTCAGAAATTCGTCACAATTGTTAACTCGAGGTTGAGAAACCTTGCCCCAGACCATGCCGATATCAGTAACCAATCATCCTCTTTTTGATTAGTAGTGCCCTTTTTGGGTTTTCACCAGCTAACCTCTCTCATTTATCTTCTCGCCCTCTCCCTGTAGTGCCCTTTGCGAGTTTTCACTAACAAGACTCTCTCATTTTTAATTTCTCTACTCACCGTCGCCTTATGGTGCCCGTGTGGGTTTTCACCGATAAGACTCTCTCATTTTAATTCTCTCATTGCTTGTATGAGGTCCAAATAGATGGTATCTTCCCATTCTGGCTTTTCTTTGCCGATCGATCGGAAGTACTTGAATAGGATCTGGGGTAAAAAGAATTTGTATTGAATTACAACCTTGGAACTTTCAGGTGAAGTATTGCCGAATTCAACACTTGCCCCAGCATAAAATCTTGGGGGAATGTGGATTTCTATTCTAGTGTGACTGAACCCCAGGGAGAGGCTGCCTACGTATCCTTCCAGAATCAAGTCAGACGTAGTTCAGGCAAATATTTTGTTTTTGTTTTGATTTTTTTTTTTTTGCTTTTGGTTTCTTTTGATTTTTCCTTTCCCTCTTTTTTTTATTTTTCTTTTCTTTCTTCAAACTCCAAGGAGGGTTGTCAAGGAAGAGTAATTGGATCAAAGGGTTTACAAAAATGATAGTGTTTGGGGTAACATGAATGAAAAGCCTTCGTCATTTCGATCATCAGCGTCGTCATCACGGAAAAGGTCAGACATAATCCTTTTGATTGCGTCTACATTGACAGCCGTTTCGGGGTCATTTCCTTCAATGTCTCCCAAGTACAATGCTCCTTTTGGAAGCAATTTCCTTATGATGTACGGACCTCTCCAATTCGGGGCGAATTTTCCTTTAGCCTCTTCGTGGTGTGGGAGGATACGTCTTAACACAAGTTGCCCTACTTCAAAGTTCCTAGGCCGCACTTTCTTGTTGTAGGCGCGGGCCATTCTTTGTTGGTACAACTGCCCGTGGCAAACTGGAGCCATTCTTTTCTCGTCAATCAGAGTTAATTGCTCCAATCGGTTTTGACCCATCCGTCATCCTCAATTTCTGCTTCGACAATAATCCGAAGGGAGGGAATTTTAACTTCTGCGGGTATTACGGCTTCAGTACCATAGACCAATAAATAAGGAGTAGCTCCAACCGACGTGCGCACTGTCGTGCGATATCCCTGTAATGCGAAAGGCAATTTCTCGTGCCATTGCCTGGAAGTTTGAATCATTTTCCTGAGGATTTTCTTAATATTTTTGTTTTTTGCTTCAACGGCGCCATTGGCTTT
Source organism: Nicotiana undulata (assembly GCA_005239495.1). Taxonomy (NCBI): domain Eukaryota; kingdom Viridiplantae; phylum Streptophyta; class Magnoliopsida; order Solanales; family Solanaceae; genus Nicotiana; species Nicotiana undulata. The sequence continues at coordinate 27,632 of ML272904.1, forward strand.
GTGCCGGTAAGGGGTGGAATTGCGGTGTGTGATTTGGAACTGTTCACATACCTCCCTCATCAAGTTACTGTTTAGATTCGCGGCATTGTCGGTAATGATAGTCTTTGGGATACCAAAACGACAGATGATATTGGAATGCACGAAATCCACTAATGCTTTCTTGGTGAAAGCTTTGAATGTGACTGCCTCGACCCATTATGTGAAATAGTTGATAGCGACCAAAATAAATTTGAGCCCGTTTGAGGCCTTTGGCTCGATTGGCCCGATGACATCCATTCCCCAAGCGACAAACGGCCAGGGTGTAGACATAGGATGCAATTCTGATGGTGGTGCATGAATCAAATTGCCGTGTATTTGACACTTGTGGCATTTCCGAACAAAGATAAAACAATATTTCTCCATGGTCATCTAATAATACCCCACCCGCAAGATTTTCTTTGCGAGGACGTATCCGTTCATGTGGGGACCGCATACTCCTGAGTGCACCTCGTTCATAATCTTTTCGGCTTCTTTGGCATCTACGCATCTTAATAGATACAGATCAGGAGCCCTCTTATACAGTATTTCCCCACTTAGGAAGAAACTCCTGGCGAGTCTCCGGATGGTTCTCTTTTGGTCCCCATTGGCCTGCTCTGGATATTCTTTTGTTTTCAAGAATCTTTTGATATCGTGATACCATGGTTGGATATCGGGATCCACTTCGACCGTGTTGCAATAACCATGCCTTCCTTGATTTGAATTTCCAACGGGTCGATGTGAACATTACCCGGATATGGTAGCATTGCAGCTAGGGTAGCGAGTGCATCGGCTAATTCGTTGTGGCATCGAGGAATATATCTGAACTCGACAACTTTGAATCGTTTGCTAAGATCTTCCACATGTTGTCTGTATGGAAGAAGCTTAACGTCTCGAGTTTCCCATTCTCCCTGAGCTTGTTTGATGATCAAATCTGAATCCCCCATGATCAATAACTCTTCTACTTCCATGTCAATGGCCATGTACATACCCATTAAACAAGCTTCATATTCGGCAGTATTGTTGTACAAAAGAACCGAAGGCGGGCAGTGGCGGGATAGTGTTGTCCCGTGGGTGAAATCAAGATTGCCCCAATCCCAACACCTTGCATTTACAGCTCCGTCGAATAATATTTTCCAAGTGCTGGTGTCCTCATAAGTTATCTCGACTGAGTTCACCTCCTCGTCTGGGAAGTAAGTGCTTAGAGGTTGGTAGTCGTCATCAACATGATTTTCTGCCAAGTGATCTGCCAAGGCCTGGGCTTTCATTGTCGTGCGAGTGACATGGACTATGTCAAATTCGGTGAGCAGAATCTGCCACTTAGCTAATCTCCTGGTGGCCATGTGCTTTTGGAATATGTACTTCAATGGATCCATCCTAGTGATGAGGTAGGTGGTATAAGCCAACAAATAATGCCGGAGCTTCTGAGCGACCCAAGTTAGAGCGCAGCACGTTCTTTCCAAAAGCGTATACTTGGCTTCGTAGCTCGTGAACTTCTTGCTCAAGTAATATATGGCCTGTTCTTTCTTCCCGGTTGCGTCATGCTGCCCTAGAACACACCCGAAGGAATTTTCTAACACCGTCAGATATAAGAACAAAGGTCTTCCTGGTTCTGGTGGGACTAACACTGGCGGGTTCGACAGATATTCTTTGATCTTGTCGAAAGCATTCTGGCATTCGTCTGTCCATTTGATGGCTGCATCTTTCTTCAACATCTTGAATATTGGCTCACAAGTGGATGTCAACTGAGCGATGAACCTGCTGATGTAATTCAACCTACCAAGCAGACTCATGACCTCTTTCTTGGTTCTTGGAGGTGGGAGATCCGGAATAGATTCTATCTTTGTCGGGTCCATCTCGATGCCCCGTCGACTGATTATAAACCCCAGTAATTTCCCAGATAGAACTCCAAAAGCACACTTGGCCGGGTTTAATTTTAGATCATACTTACGCAAGCATTCGAAGAATTTTCTCAAATGCTAGACATGGTCATCTTGCGTCCTGGATTTGATAATCACATCATCCACGTATACCTCAATCTCCTGATGCATCATGTCGTGAAAAATGACGGTCATGGCCCTCATATATGTTGCTCCGGCGTTCTTTAGACCGAACGAAATGACTCGGTTACAATAGGTGCCCCAGGGTGTAGTGAAGGCTATCTTTTCTACATCCTCCTCATCCATCAATACCTGGTGGTATCCAGCATAGCAATCCACGAAAGACTGTACCTCATGTTTGTCACAATTGTCAACCAGGATATATATGTTTGGTAGTGGAAAGTTATCTTTAGGGATTGCTTTATTCTAATCTCGATAATCTACACATACTCTGCCCTTTCCGTCCTTTTTAGGTACTGGAACCACATTGGCTAGCCAGGTGGTGTATTGGACCACCCGGATCACTCCCGCTTTTAATTGTTTAGTGACCTCTTCTTTGATTTTGTCACTCATGTCTGTTTTAAATTTCCTCTGCTTTTGTTGGGCGGGTGGATAACCGGGATAGGTTGGCAATTTATGTACCACCAAATCTACACTTAGTCCGGGCATGTCATCGTAAGACCAAACAAACACGTCTTTGAATTCAAATAGAAGTTGAATCAGAGCGTCCCTAGTTCTTTCATCAGTGTGGACGCTTATCATGGTTTTTCGAACCTCTTCTGCATTACCCAAGTTGACGAGTTCTGTTTCGTTTAAGTTTGGCTTAGGCTTATTCTCGAATTGTTCTAATTCTCGATTTATTTCCCTAAAAGCCTTTTCTTCATCATATTCCGGCTCTTGACTCATTATTTCGAGGTTAGACAGCGTATTAAGATCAGAGCATGAAGTCCCCAAGCATGTCATGTTATTTAAAGCCACATTATTAGGACTGAAAATAAGAAAAATAGGCAAAAATTAGAAGGAATAATAGACTATGAAATTTTGATTTCATTTCATTGAATTTGAACATAGGAGGGTTTACATCAGAATTCAAAAGGCAGTAAATTAAAAACACTTGAGTTACACCCTGAAATAACTCATAGTGCAGGAAAGATGGCAAAACTGAACTACCGGGTCTCCCGCCTGACGGGGAATGGAGTAGCCTTCCAATTCTGCAACTTGGCGTTTGGGACCATGTATTGCACCTCAGCGGTGCTTGAGCCTTCTCCCAACTGGACCATGTTAGTTTCATACAACATCTGCTTCATGGCCTCGCAGATTCCTTTAATTTCTTCGGTCGTAAAGGCCTCTTCTTCTTCTTCGACATATTGTGGTTTGATGAAAGTCTCAGTAATATGTGGGACTGGATGAGGTAGTTCCCATCCATTGATTTTACGGGTGTCAGCCCACTTCACATCTTCATCTGAGGCTTGGAAACCTATGCCGAAGAATTTTTCATCGGCAGGTAGAGAGTTCGGTTCAACGATACCTTGCAAGGACACCCCAAGCCCCTTTCTGGGTCTGTATCCATGTCTAATCATGTCGGCAGTGACCATGATTGACGCATTTGATAGGCAGGGTTGTGAGCACGGAGTACCTTCTTCATGTTGGTCGACAAGATAATTTCAAACGCTTGATAGACAAATATCTACCCCGAGGGGTCTCTGTAGATTGACCGCTCGTCCTCCCCGTGGACCACTATCTCCTAGTTTTCATATTCGGAGTTGACCATTTGATGGAGGGTAGAGGGAACTGCTCCAGCGGCATGAATCCACGGTCGTCCTAGTAAGAAATTGTATGAGGTATCCATATCTAAGATTTGGAAGGTTACCGTGAAGTCCACAGGGCCGATTGTCATGACTATGTCTATTTCGCCAATGGTGTCCCTTTTGATCCCATCGAAGGCACGGACACAAACATTATTCGGCCTGATTCTCTCAGTGCTGATTCCCATTCCTTGTAGTGTGGATAAAGGGAAAATATCTACCCTGGAACCTCCATCAAGCATAACTCTCTTCACATAATATCCCTCACTTTTAACTGTTAAGTGTAAGGCTTTGTTATGAGCGGCTCCCTCGGGAGGTAGATCATTCTGGCTAAAAGAAATTTTGTTTACTACAAAGAAACACTCGGCCATTCTTTCCAATTGTTCAACTGAGGTCTCTGCCGGCACATACGCTTCATTCAGCTTTTTCAAGATTATTTTGATGCTCGCTTGAGCCCATCAACAAAGATAAGAGTGATACTTGATCAGGAGTTTTCTTGAGTTCTTCAATTGTGGCGTATTCACTCATGTTCATCTTCTTAAAGAACTCTTCAGCCTCTTCGGCGGTGATGGGCCTTTTAAGAGGGAAGCGTTTGTGCTTATTTTTGGCCAGCTCTTTAGATTGAGGTATTTGTCCGAGGAGTTTGCTTCAATTGCTTCTCCTGTGATATCTTTTCCTTTGTATGTTACTACCATCTTTTTGTAGTTCCAAGGGACGGAAGTAGTATTTTTCACGGGAGCTTGCGGCGCGCGGCTAATAACTACGGACTCATTCATCCTTGGTGAAATTATTTTCCCCCACACCACGTACGTCCCCTTTGGTGTATACATTATCGGGCCGTTTGTCATGGCTTTGTTGAATTGTAGCCTTCTGGGTGGGCTCAACATACCTTGTTCCTTCTTGGGTGCCCTGGGGACGTAGAGAACGACGTCTGTAGAAGATCCTATCTTTGTCTTGGCTTCGGCCTTCCCCGTAGCTTGAGGGACGATATTAATCTTTTTCATTTCTTTGGCTGGCTTGGGTGCCGCCTTAGGCTTTTTCTCTGCATCTGCGATGGCAATGATGGCCTTCAAAGCTGGATCAAAATCTTGGTCCTCGCAGATCATGCCGATAACATGCCCATTTTTATGGGCGGGCAATGGATTGTTAGTCACATTGGGAGCTTCTTCATCCCTTAACACTACCTTCTTTTGCTCTATAAGACTCTCCACAGCCCACTTGAGAGTCCAGAAATCCTCCGTGTCGTGCCCCTCTTCTCCGGAATGGTAGGCACAATTGGTTCCAGGTTTGTATGACGTTGATGCTGGGTTTTGCCTGGTTGGAGGTACGGGACGAAGAAGCCCCATCTGGACCAACTTTGGGAAAAGACTTGAATATGGCTCACCGATAGGAGTGAAATTGAGTCTCCTTGGTGGCTCACGGGGGTAAGCATTGTACGGGTAGTTGTTTTGAGAAGGGCGTGGATTGTATAGAGCTGGGGGAGGATGGTTATTTCTTGGTGGTGGAGCTCTGTTCTTGTTGTATTGTTGTTGCGGCCTGAGATGCGGCTGAGCGTTCATCACCTCATAGGGAAAAGGGGACATAGTATAAGCTGCATTTTGGTGAGGATAGAAGTGTTGGGAAGTTTTGGGGAATGGACCGGAGTATTGCCGAGAACCCCTGACATCGGAAACCATCATGGCCCCTTCTTCTTTGTTCTTTCTATTGGCTGCACTCCCGGATCCGTTTTGGATGGCATGGGAAGTTGCTCTTATGGTCGATTGGATCAGGATACGACCGGTCTTTAAACCATTCTCAACCATTTCTCCAATTTTGATTGCTTATGCAAATGGTTTGCCCATGGCGGACATCATATTTTGAAAATAATCCGCTTCTTGTGCTTGCAGAAAAACACTGACCATTTCGACCTCATCCATCGGAGGTTTTACCCTGGACGCCTGCTCGCGCCACTTAATAGTGTACTCTCTGAAACTTTCTGAGGACTTCTTTTTTAGGTTGGATAGAGAGTTTCTATCGGGAGCGATATCCACGTTGTATTGGAATTGCCGAACACAGTCCCGGGCTAGGTCATCCCATATGTGCCAGCGTGATATATCCTGGTCCATGTACCATTCTGATGCAATCCATGTTAAGCTCTCTCCGCAATATGCCATGAGAAGTTCCTCTTTCCCACCTGCTCCTCGGAGTTGGTTTCAATACCTTTTCAGATGAGCTATGGGGTCTCTATGTCCATCATATTTTTCGAACTTAGGGGTTTTAAACCCGAGAGGCAAGTGGACGTGCGGGAACATGCACAAATCGGCATAGGAGATGATTTTCTGCGCGCTCAGCCCCTGTATGTTCTTGAGGCTCTGCTCGATACTCTTCATTTTTTGAGCCATTTCTTTGTGCTCGGGGCTTTTCTTATCTCGTCCCAAAGTAACTTCATACTGAGGTTGTTGGGGGTATGAATCAGGAGTGACATGAGTGACGCCCAGAAATGATGGCGTTTGGAATGTAAACGACGGCGGCTCAAAGCTGGGCCCGATGATAGTTGGTGGAGCCATGGCAGAGCTTGGTGGTGCGGTGAAGATGTTGGATGATGCACCGGAAAACAAGACCTGGGGGCGAACCTCAGAAGGCCTTCCGGCGAAGTGAGCCGACATAGTTGGGTATCCGAGCGGCGTCGTCGGGTAACTTATAGGGATGTTAGAAGTTCCGCCTGTCCTGGGGATTATCTCGGGGAAACCCGGGATGGAACTGGGCGGATCCCTACCATTGGACCATGCGTCCCACATTTCTAGCATGCGGCAATGCAGGATCCTATTCTCTTCAGCTGTGGCTGACTAAGACGTTGGGATGCCTGGATTCGGGTCCTCCACAGAAAAGTTGACGATTGATAAGTGGCTTTCGGATGTTATTTCTATGCTTCCCTTTGATCTAGTCAAGTAGGGATGGGGAGCCAGGTTACCGCAAAAACCAACCACCCTAGAAAAACACCTTTCAAGAGTGAACCAACAAAACGTTAGGTCGAAACATTTTATCACATAGGGAAATCGCATGTTTGGGGTATGCAATGCACCTAGGCAATTAGACGCTTTCTATATGTTTCGCAACAGTTGTGTGTCTCATCCCGGCTTTATTTTCTCGGATTCAAACTTTCCCTCATTTTTATCCTATTTTCATCCTTTTGTCTTTCTCTATCACTCTTTTCTTTCTTTCATTGTATTATTTTTTGCTCTTTTATTTCTCATTCACTTTCATTTCTTAAGATTATGATCGAATCCTATGTGTATTGCCTACATATCACGACGCCGCGTGAATCAGATCATTACGTAGTTCAAGGGATAAATCCGAAGGAAAGAAATAAACATTTATCGAAACTTTCATTCATTGGATAAAATACTTTAAACTTCATAAGAAACTTCAGCACATTTTTGAAACTCTAAAAACTACAACAGACTCAAGACAACTTTCTTGGAAATGTAAAAACTACAGTGGACTTGGAAAGGACTACAGCAGGAAAATAAAATACAGACTCGAGAAATATCAAAAATACATCAGTGCTTCCATTGCTAAAGGCACCTGTGGGGCATCATTCGGCCTTGCCACGGGCCTGCGTGCTATATCTTGTTGGAGGCGGTAGAGGTCGTCCATTATCTTGTGGACGAAGATCATAACCGCTGAGAATAAGGTGGTCCGAGTCATATCTTCGCATTCCTGGCATTTGGTGACAATGTAATCAGCTATCTCTCAGACCCTTTGTCTGATGATACCTTTCTCCTGAAGTAGACGCGCGATCTGCTGAGATCTTGCCTCTAAAGCCTGGGCGTCTTTGTGAGTCTGTTTTTGCCACAATCGCAATTCTTCTTCCAATTGGGCTATCATGTCATAACACTGTTCTCTTTCTGCCTTAAACCTTTGTGCTTGTTTGGCCATCTCATTTTCAATGGTGGCTATTCTTTCTTTGAAACCCAGAACTTCTTGGTCCTGTTTTCTCTTCAATTTTTGCATGAATTCTGCCCTTTCTTCGACATTCTTTGCCAACTTTGCTCGAGACCGGGTCAAAGCTTCCTCGGCTTTGTCCAAATCGTCACCATAGCTACACAACCTTTTCCTGAGACTGGTGACAAGTCTTTCGTCGACTCTACTTCTTTCGGGGTTTTCAATGGCTATCCTCATTTTCTGGATTTGAGCCCTGAGGGCTTCATTTTCTTTGTTCAGCCTGTTTCTTTCCCCTTCGGCTGCAGCTTTGTAAAGTGTTTTGAAATTTGAGATCTCGGATCTGGGCCTCCAGTTTACTTATTGTAGCCCGGTAGTTGTTTTCCTTTTCTTGCCAACCCCGGTGTTCTTGTGTCAGCTCAGTAAAATGCTGCACGTGAGGTCTTTTCGCAGGTCTCTCCTGTTCTTGGTGCTCTCGGCCTCTTCTACCAAACCAAGAAATATAGGTTGGCTCTACTTCCCCTTGAGATAAGTTTCTCACCCGAGTCTGAGGCTCTAAGAATCTGCACTGGTTCAAAATCTGACGGACCCTGTTTTCCGGAAATGTAGCTCTCGGACACAACTCAATGGCTTGTTAGCTTAGGTCCTCATCATGTGGAATGCCTTGTTGTTACTCCGCAGACCCATTAACAAAAGATAGCACACTTTAACAGACATATTGATAACCTCGCCGACAGGGAGCCATCCGAAAGTCCACTTGATTTGGTCGACGGTCAATGAACTCAAATGTGAGTTCCAGGCCTCTGTTCCCTCAGGAAATTTGTGATCCTCCACCCGATTACCATGTTCTTCGATACAATTCAAACCGATCAAGCTGTAGTTCATGTAACCCGGGTGTTGGCAGAGGTGCTCGATCATCCAAACCTGTAGGAGGAGATTGCACGCTTCAAAGAACTTTCCTCCTGACTAGCAAACTGTCAGAGCACGATAAATCTCGGCTAAGATCATGGGTATAAGAGTGCCATTGTTCTTCTTCATCATCAAGTCCGCTATCCCTACCAGTCCGATATCTATAAGTCCGTCACCTCTGGGGAAGATTAAGGTGCCCAGGAATGCTACCACAAAAGCTAACCCCTGCAGGCTTCCCATTTAGCCTGGTTCTTGTGGTGAGTCAAGCCAGTATTTTCAGCTTCATAGCCCCGAGGATCTCCATAACGTTTGTACAGGAAATAGAACGTGAAGAACCCTTCCGCCAAGTGTGAGTCTTGAGTGTCCCGAATGATGTTCAACACATCCAAGAACTTATGCGGATTTACCGCCCTGGGTGCCACCGGATACCGGCTTCTAAGATTGTCACAGAGACCAGCATACCCCGTTATTTCCTCTAGCGTGGGTGTCAACTCAAAGTCTGAAAAGTGGAACACGTTGTGGGTAGGGTACCAAAATGACACTAAAGCTTCGACGATATCCAACCTCGCCTTGATTTTTAGAAGGCCAGTGAGTCCGCCCAAAGCTTTTACGGCAGACTTTCTACTAATTTCCCCCAGGTCGCTCCACCACATATGGAGTCCTACGGGAATTTCCTCGACAGCCCTAAAGGGAGTGTTTTCAACTGTATTCATCCTGAAATTTGTTTAAATGTTTTGATTAAGAAAACAAAGCCATAAAAGGTTTTGACTGAATGCGAAAAAATGTTATTTTTGCAAAAGTTTGGTAATATAGACAATGGGCTCCTCTTGCGAATACGGCACTTCAATACTTCGGATGGGAAGCTTTTAGGGTTGTGCTCGCTAATTGGGCCAAACCATTTTCGAAAAGACTATAAGTGGCTATTTTTGCAAAACCAGCCTCCGGGCGTCCCGTCGGGACAATTGGCTATTTAGGCAAGAACAGCATCACCTAATTTTGCGACCGTATTTTCTATTTTGGTTTTTTAAAAATGAGGTTGGACCCGATGAGGGTTGCCTACGTATCTCACATCTGGTGAGAATCAAATAATGCGTAGTTCGGGATCTCTCGACATAATTTTGAAAAATATCCACCGACTTACTTTGTTTCGAAATACTATTTTCAGAAATTTTGGCAGAGTTTCAGGATGATTTTGAATATTGGGATTTTTTCAAAAATCGGTTAAATCTCCTATTCTATTTCTCTCTTGGTTTTTCTGTTATCTATTTTTTTAGCCGGTCAACAAACAAACCGTAACAAAATGTTGTACACATAGAAAGTAAGATGCATCAGGATAGTCTTTCATTTTGGGTCCACCTGTCCTACACGTATCCAACCCCTGTGTTGAGTCCCCTAAGTCAAATGCACGTGATGCAAATAAACGTTCCTACTAGGGATACGGCATGAGGCTCTTTCATACTAGGTTTATACCCTGGGGTTTTGTTCTAGACAAGTCTTACCCGAGCGGACAGCTCGAGCCGAGGTCGGGGCAGCGTACCGAGAATACAGAAGCTTCACCAGCTTTGTAACTTGTCCGTACCTCGTTCTAAAATTTGGATGACTCTAACAGAAAAGAAGTCACACGAAGTGCAAACTTCCTATATGATTTAGAAGACTCAGAGAGAAGAAGGGTTTCGGCACAATTTTATACGCAGTTCAAACAATATCAAAGCGGTAAATGCGGTAATTAGCACATCAGGCTTAAACACGTAAAAATCAGATAATGAAAGCCAAAATATAACAGTTATACAAGCTCGAATTCTTGAACCCTGAATCAGAGATTCTGGGTTCGATCCCCAGCAGAGTTGCCAGAGCTGTCACACCTCCTTTTTCACGACCCCTGGATTAATGAAGGGGTATAAGGGAGTTTTCCACTTTAAGTGACATTATTCGGATATGGGACTTATTATTATTTCAGGGTCGCCACCCGGATTTTTGACTATGCTCCGGGACACCGTTTTGTTTTGAAAATCCCAAACCGAGGAAATTTAGACTCTGTTTTAAGTTGTCTGTGACCAGAAATCCGAATAAGGAATTCTGTTAACCGGGGAGAAGGTGTTAGGCATTCCCGAGTTCCGTGGTTCTAGAACGGTCTCTTAACTATTATTATTTGGCCTAAATTATCCGATTATTTACATGTTTTAACCTATATTTAAAACTCTTTGAAATATAGCCGCTTTTGATAGTATGGATTAATCTTGAAAACAAGTCACGAGAACGTGCACTTGTTATGCTTTTGGACGTGTTACAATTACGCCACATGAAATGCACCCGTAGTCGCAACACGTGATTTTATTATAGTTCGAAGTTGGAAACGGGGACATGAGTTGTCGCACCCGAGTGTAGGTTATGTAGTCAAGATTTTTACTTGACGGTTTTATAATGCCTATTGGAGGCGATGTTCGGTTATTCTTCATGTTTTCTATTTGAAGGAGCATTTTAAATTTTAAAATAAATTAGGACGTTTTATGGATTTATCTTGGACAAGTTACGATGGCGTACACTCGTTGTTTTTTAGCACATGGAAACACGTCGCATGAAATGCACCCGTGGTTGCTACATGTGTTTTAATTGTTCGTAGTTAGGGTCGGGGGCACGAGTTGCCTCTCTCGAGTGTTGTTTATGGTAATTTGAGATAATATTATACTCTTTTATCAAATTTCAATCTAAAGGGGCATGATTCTATCTAGAAGGCATGTGAAGATTGTCTAAAACTAAACCTACTAACCTAAAGGACAAGATTCTTGGGGCTATGGCCATATTTTAGCCCAATTCTAGCAATTATCACTTGGGCCAATCCTTATCATGGCTAATTTTGATAAAGAGATATGTGGTTTGATTAAACGATTATGTGAGGGATTCCGAAGAAATAAACATGCTAGCATACTTCGAATCATATGATGACAAATAAACTTGAATATCATATCAAAGCAAACTGTTCTAGAGCAGAAAATAGCACTACAATTCTTCTAAATCTGATTCCTAGATGTACTATATTTGTTTTGATTTGTACGCATGGAATAAAATTGTTGCCTACAAGGATACATTCATTCTACCAAATTCACATGTCGTTCTATCTTATAATCTTACATCTAACGAAAACGTATATAGTTTCGAAGCTTTCGAGATTCCTAAAAAATTTAACAAGGTTTAGTTATTTTTAGTTTTTGCGACAAAACGGTTCATACACCTAGAAGCAATTTAACGAAAGCTCTGGAACTTAAACATATCTGATACCCTTTTAAAAAAAAAGAGACCTGATACTTCTCACGCCGTTTAACCAACAGAAAATTCTTTTGCACGATAAAGGGGTTTAAAATTCCAGATTCCAAAACTGTGAGGATAAGCATTCCAGACAGCATAACTGATTTACTAACTCTAATATAGTTTAGTCCTTATTACAACTGAAAGTATATACAAAAAGACTGTAAATATGCTAGTACATTGTCCTTAAATTAAATATACAAAGTCCTAATAATAAGAAGGGAATAAAAGAAAATAGATTAGCTACTACTCCTGTGCAAGCCAACAACTTTCACGCTTTAGGATCTGTATATTTCAACTTTAGTCTCAACTAAACCCTGCAGATTTCATGTGCACTGTAAAAAAAAAGTCGAATCTGATTATTAACAAATATCATATTCGACCTTTTAAATGATGTCGCCATAGTGACATCCGATATATAAGGTCTGAGTTGTCAGTCCAATATCCAATCATTTTATGGGGTTAATTTGACCATGAAGGGGTTAGATTCACTGCCCTTTTATGCCCTCTAAGACTCTATTATGACTTCGTGGATATAGGATTAATCATAGAAGCACTTAAGAGATAATTTTACTGTTATGATCACACATATATGAACGACCAAATTCAACAAGTGATCCCAGATTCACAAGAAAAAGGACAAACATGTTTTATGCATTTTATCTTAGATTGAATCTGACCATAAGATAGGGTCTGATTCAAACCTAGAGATGCAACCTTGTGTGACATTTATTTTTGCAATCATACCCATATTTCAGCCAATATTCAGCTGAATATTTTGACTATTCTTGGCTCTTTTTAGAGAATGAATCAGACCATTCAAGGGTTCAGATTCTTTACTCTATAGCCTTTCTTAACTATATGCTTTATACCCTTAAAATGGTGAATTTCAGCCAGCTATACTACTATTTATGCACTATTATGGGGGTGAATTTGACCATTGAAAGGTCAAATTCATCTACCCTAGTGCTAATACTAACATATCTAGAGACTTTCTTGTTCAATCTCTTTATTGACCAAAGAGACTCAATTGAAAGCATCTGTTTTCTGCACTCTTATAGAGAGAGAACCTAACCATAGAGAAGGTCAGATTCTACACCATAGTGCAGCCTCTTTTCATAATGTAGAACTATGAGTATTAACTATATTTATATACATATAATCTGAAGCTAAACAACATAGACCAGTCAAGAAATCAAAACAATATATGTCACACTTACAGATTCATCATTATTCCAATGAACATCCATACAATCACATTTTACATAAAAAAAGAGAAACAACTTCACTTATCAAGAACAACCAGTTTTAATGAGTAAAAAAAGTGAAGAGAATTTCATTAAGAGTAGATGAACTAATACATACCCGTTTTAAGAGAATAACAACAAAGAAAAGGCACTTGACCAAATAAAGGTCAAGTTTGAGCAAAATAAGCAGAAGAAAGAAGATTTAGTAGCAGCAAGACAGAAACTTCAGATCAAAACAGCTCCACAGAAAATATCCCAGAAGAATTTCAGGGAAAAAAAAAACCAAAAATCAGAATTTTGGAATGATTCTGATCTTTCAATGTTTTCATAATGTTTTAGCAGCTAAGAGAGATTTTTTCAGAGTCCAAAAGTTCTTTGAAGACTAAAGGGAGGGGGTCTATTTATAGGCTATTTGGGAATGGGGTATCTTTTAGAATATTCCCTATCCAAAAGCTGAAATTAGTACCAAAATAGTACATAGGGCAGCTGTTAACCTTATCTTTTGGGACAGTTGCCCCCTATTCTAGAACATTCTTCCCTTTTAAAAGACCCTCTTACCCTTATAAATTTGATTTTCTAATATATATTACCTAATATACCCCTTGAAGTCCCTATATTTACCATTAGGTAACCAGGGTTACTTACTTGGGTTTAGTTTAGTTAATTAACTCTAGTTAGCTTACTATTGTTAAATACTAGTTATGTTTAACTATACTTTAATTAACTAACTAAAGGTTAATCAATTAAATGTTTAGAGTTAGTTTCATACTAATTACCTATGTTTAAGTTAATTAATTCAAGTAGGTCAATCAACTTAATTCCTTAACTTAAGCTAATTGATTTAGTTAAGTTAATTCAATTTGATTACCTAAAATCAGAGACTTAGCCAATTATTAAGCCTAGGTTTAAATTAATTAACTGATCAGTTTAATTAGGCTTAATTAAGGTTAGTCAACTCAGTTTTCTTAACTTAGGTTAAATGATTTGTTTAGTTAATGAAACCTAAATTAATTATCCTAAACAGATTTTTTTTAGTTAATTGCTTAAAGGCTACCTAAGTTAATTTCTAGGTTGAAGGAGTTGAAATTATTTAAATGTGGGACTAAGTTAGTCATTTGTTCTTAGACTTAGTTAATTGGTCTTAACTAGTTATCTAAGACTTAGGTCAACTAAATTGTTAGCTTAATTATTTTACTTTTTGATTAGATCTACTAGCTAAGTGTGACTAATTCTTTATTGCCTAGTTAGCTTACTCGAATTGACTAATCATTAAAAATAATACTTAATTGAATTAATGGCTTTAAACAATTTCAAATAGTGTTCATCTAGCAATTATAGTTAACTAGCTTAAATGAGTGACTAACTTTGATTTTAAGTGAAGTCGCAAACCAACTAATTTGTTTTAAGTATTAAGTATAATCAACTTCTAACCAATTTATTATTACTTGATTAATCAACTTTAGGTGAATGACATGTCATGACCCGAAATCCCACCTTCGAGCCTTGACTGCGACTAACGGCGAACCCGCTAGACAAGCCAACGTTTGAACTAAATAAAACTCATTAACAACTAAAACGAACAAGATAACTAAGGCATCGATGGTCCGCAATGTGAAGGTTAACAAGTAACAAAAATATAACATAGCAATCTCGAAATAAAACCCATATACAAATCCCAGAACTGGTGTCACATAATCACGAACTGTCTAAGAGATTACTAAAACTAAGGTCTGAAAATAAGTACATAGGACTGTCTTTGAAATATAAAGTAAGACAGAGCTGAAAGTGAAGAGTAGAAGGTGACGCCAAGGCCCACGAACGTCTGCGGGTCTACCTCGATGTCTCCTGTATGAACTGATGAGATGCTCCGACCGTCAGTGATCACCGGGTCCGGCTGCGTAGTCTGCACAACATAAAGAAGTGCAGGTGTAGCATCAGTACAACCGACCCCATGTACTGAGTAAGTGCCGAGCCTAACCTCGGCGAAGTAGTGACGAGGCTAGGACCGACAACAATATATGTACCTGTGCAATTCTATATAATAACAGGAAAAATGTCGACGGAAATAAGCAAGTAAGACAGATAAGGGGAGAACATGTTGGGGGTAAAAGGAGCAAAAAAGTGCTAGCACGGTAGAACAGGGTAATAACTGAAATGTAAAGATAAAGGCAGGAATTTAATTTCTCAAACAGATAATGAACAACATAAGGCACGGCATGTCCCCTCGTGCATAACCTCACAATCACTCGGCACGGAATGTCCCCTCGTGCGATAAGTAACAAAAAGTCGGCACGGCATGTCCCCTCGTGCGAAAATAATAAAACAAAGCAACAATATAATGTGAAAGTCAACATTAAGAAGTCTCAAGTGCATGGAAATGCTCAATAAAATTTTATTGTCCCGGCAAGGAGAAATCATCAATTACAAACTCAACAAATGCCCGACAAGGGTCTCAGCTATAACCAAATATAATGTGAAAGTCAACATTACACGCCTATACCTTGGACATGAGTTACACATAGAAAATAAGACTTTATACCTAATCCCTCAAGCTAAGGTTAGGCCAAACACTTACCTCGGCTCCAAAAATGCACGTTAAGCCTCAATCACAGCCTTTCCTTTAGAATCCCACTCCGGAACGATATTATCTAGAGATAATCAACCCAAGTATATCAATAATGGCACAATAAATCAAACCCATAGCCTAATTATTTATTTCAAAGCATTCTTCCTAAGATTACAAAATTTCATCCCGGGTCCGCTTGGTCCAAACACGAGGCTCGGACCAAAACCCGATCACCCATAACCCCACAAGTTAGAATATATAATTTGTTGTAAGATTCAACCCCAAATTGAGGTTGAATCACCCAAAATTCTCAAAAACCCAACTGTACCTAAAATCCTTAATTCCTACTTTGATCCCATGATTTTAGGCCTAGAATCTAGTGATTAGTTGATGAAAATAAGAGGAAATGATGTTAACAATACTTACCTATCGAGTTATGGAGGTTGGGGAGCTTGATTCTCGATTATGGAGACTTGGGGAAGAAAAGAGAAGTGGAAAATGGGAAGAATCCCGTATAAGGTTCTGTTTTGGTATTTAAAAATCACTAAACGAGTTTGTGCTCTGCGATCGCAGAAGAACAATTGCGATCGCAGAAGAGGACCGGATGATACTCTACGCGATCGCAGGAAGACCTACGCGATTGCAGAACCTAAGGCCCCCACCCTGTGCGATCGCAGCACCCCCCACGTGACCGCACTAACAAAATTACTCCAGACCCCTGACTCGACTAACACCCTATGTGATCGCAGAGTTGGAATTGCGATCGCATAGAACACCTGGGACCCCTACCAACCTAATGATGTGCGATCGCCGAGATGTATATGCGATCGCACTATAGAAAAGGCCTGACACCAGAAAACTAACAAAAAAATAGATTTTCCTAAGTTTTCTCACCCCGTTAGCTACCCGAAACTCACCCGAGCCCTCGGGGCTCAAAACCAACAACACACACAACTCCCAAAACATCCTACGGACTTATTCAAGCTTTCAAATCGCCAAAATATCATTAAAACAAGGAATTGAACCTTAAAGCTCATAGAAATTTCTCAAAATTTCATAAACTTCTGAATTTCCCATTTTTAATCTGAATCACGTCGTTTTAAGTCTGTTTCACACCAAAATTCATAGATAAGACAAATAACATATAAAAGAAACTGTTTCGGGCTCCGGAACCTTAATACGGGCCCGGTAACACGGCTTTCACATAATTACTCATTTTCAAAATCCTTTATTATTTACAGAAAATAATTTTCTTTAAAAATTTATTTCTCGGGCTTAGGACCTCGGAATTCAATTCCGGGCATATGCCCAAGTCCCATATTTTCCTACGGACCCTCCGGGACCGTCACATCACGGGTCTGGGTCCGTTTACCAAAAATGTTGACCAAAGTCAACTTTATTCATCTAATTATCATAAATTCTATTTTTCATCAAATTTCAATATAAAGACTTCTCGGCTACACGCCCGGGCTACGCACGCATATCGAGGTGAGATAAACGGAGGCTTTTGGGACCTCGGAACACAGATTTAGCTGGAATTACTTAGGATGACCTTTTGGGTCATCACAATCTCCACCTCTAAAACAAACGTTCGTCCTCGAACGGACATAGAAAAGTACCTGAGTCTGAGAAAAGATGGGGATACCGACTCCTCATAACGGACTCGGACTCCCAAGTAGCTGCCTCCGCAGGCTGACCTCTCCACTGAACACGGACCGAAGGATAACTCTTCGACCTCAACTAACAAACCTGCCTATCTAATATAGCTATCGGTTCCTCCTCATATGTCAGGTCATTGTCCAATTGGACACCGTTGAAGTCAAGAACATGAGATGGATCTGCAATATACCTTCGGAGCATAGATACATGGAATACTAGATGCACTGCTGATAAATGCGGTGGCAATGCAAGTCTGTAGGCCACCTCTCCTACCTTATCCAAAATATCAAATGGACCAATATACCTAGGGCTCAACTTGCCCTTCTTTCTGAATCTCATCACGCCCTTCATAGGCGACACTCGAAGGAATACCTGGTCTCCTACCATGAAAGCCAAATCTCAAACTCTACGATCTGCATAACTCTTTTGCCTGGACTGAGCTGCACGAAGCCTATCCTGAATAATCTTCACCTTATCCAAGGCATCCTAGACTAACTCAGAACCCAATAATCTAGCCTCCCTGGGCTCAAACCATCTGACTGGAGACCGACATCGCCTACCATACAACGCCTCGTACGGAGCCATCTGAATGTTCGACTGGTAACTGTTGTTGTAGGCAAACTCTGCTAAGGGAAAGAATTGATCCCATGAACCACCAAAATAAATGACACAAGATCGCAACATATCCTCCAAAATCAGAATAGTGCGCTCGGACTGTCTGTCCGTCTGAGGATGAAATGTTGTGCTCAACTCAATTTGAGTGCCCAACTCTCTCTGAAATACTCTCTAGAAATGGGNTACCAATAATGCTATCGTAAGTCCTGGTACATCTTCGCGGCGCGCGGATGAATGGAATACCGAGAACTATGGGCCTCCTGCAATATTAACTCACGAATACCATCAACATCCGGAACACATATACGACCCTGCAATCTCAAAACTCCCTCAGCATCAACTGTGACCTGCTTGGTACGTCAGTGCTAAACCGCATCCCTAAGAGCACACAAATGACGATCCTCATACTGCCTGGCGTGAATACGATCATACAATGAAGAACGAGCGATGGTATGGGCCAAAACACTGCCACCCTCAGAAACCTCCAATCTAACAAATCGATTGGCTAACGCGTGAATACCCAAAGCCAAAGGTCGCTCTCCAACTGATAGATAAGCTAAACTACCCATGCTGACTGACTTCCGGCTCAAGGCATCGGCCACCACATTGGCCTTTCCCGGATGATAGAGAATAGTAATGTCATAATCTTTCAGCAACTCTAACCACCTCCTCTGCCTCATATTCAACTCCTTTTGCTTAAACAAGTATTGCAAACTCTTGTGATCAGTGAATACCTCACACGGTACCCCATACAAATAGTGCCTCCAAATCTTCAAGGCATGAACAATAGCTGCAAGCTCCAAATCATGGACTGGATAGTTCTTCTCATGAATCTTCAACTGACGTGAAGCATAGGCTATAACCTTCCCATCCTGCATCAACACTGCACCAAGCCCAACTCTCGAAGCATCACAATACACGGTATAAGAACCTGAACCTGTGGGCAGTACCAACACTGGTGCTGTGGTCAATGCTGTCTTGAGCTTCTGAAAGCTCGCCTCACACTCCTCCGACCATCTGAACTGAGCACTCTTCTGCGTCAACTTGGTCATAGGGGCTGCTATAGATGAAAACCCCTCCACGAACCGACGATAATAGCCTGCTAGGTCGAAGAAGCTCTGAATCTCTGTGGCTGAAGTGGGACTAGGCCAATCTCTAACTGCTGAAACTTTCTTCGGATCCACCTGAATGCCCTCTGACGATACCACGTGACCCAAGAATGCCACAAAACTCAACCAGAACTCACACTTAGAAAACTTGGCATACAACTGCCTATCCCTCAGAGTGGAAAATGACTCGAAGGTGCTGCTCGTGCTCCTCTCGGCTGCGAGAGTATATCAAAATATCATCTATAAACACGATCACAAATGAGTCCAAATAAGGCCTAAATACCCGATTCATCAACTCCATGAAAGCAGCGGGGGCACTAGTCAACCCAAACGACATGACCAAAAACTCATAATGCCCATAACGAGTGCGAAAAGCTGTCTTAGGCACATCAGATGCCCTAATCCTCAGCTGATGATACCCAGACCTCAAGTCTATCTTAAAGAACACCGTAGCACCCTGAAGCTGATCAAATAAGTCGTCAATCCTGGGAAAAGGATACTTGTTCTTGATAGTAACCTTATTCAACTGCCGGTAGTCAATACACATCCTCATTGAGCCGTCTTTCTTTTTCACGAACAATACTGGAGCACCCCAAGGTGAAACACTAGGCATGATGAAGCCTTTATCCAACAAATCCTGTAATTGCTCCTTTAATTCCTTCAACTCTGGCGGAGCCATACGATACAGGGGGATAGAAATGGGCTAAGTGCCCTCAGCTAGCTCAATACAAAAATCAATATCCCTATCGGGTGGCATACCCGACAGGTAAGCAGGGAATACCTCTGGAAATTCACGAACCACGGGCACAGACTCCATATAAGGAACCTCAGTGCTAGAATCACGAACATAGGCCAAATAGGCCAAACATCCCTTCTCGACCATGCGCCGAGCCTTCATATAAGAGATAACTCTACCAGAGGAATGACTAGGAGTCCCTCTCTACTCTAACCGAGGTACTCCTGGCAAGGCTAGGGTCACTGTCTTGGCATGACAGTCCAGAATAGCATAATAGGGAGATAACCAGTCCATGCCCAATATAATATCAAAGTCAACCATATCAAGAAGCAAAAGATCAACTTGAGTCTCCAGACCACCAACAACTACTACGCAAGCACGGTAGACTTGATCTACCACTATGGAATCACCCACCGGCGTAGACACATGTACAGCAGTACTTAAGGAATCACATGGCATGCTCATATACGAGGCAAAATACGAAGACACATAGGAAAATGTAGAACCTGGATCAAATAACACTGAAGCCTCTCGGTTGCACCCTAAAATTGAACCTGTAATAACTGCATCAGAAGCCTCAGCATCTGGACGAGCAGGAAAAGCATAACACCGGGGATGAGCCCCTCCACCCTGTATATCTCTGGGTCTACCTGCCACGGCTGACCTCTACCTCTCATGGCCTTCCCTAAACCTCTATGAGTCTAACCTCCACCTCTGGCACCACGACCACCACCCCTAGCTGACTGAGGGGGTGAGGGTGCACCTGCTACGGGAACCATGTCACGGGAACCCTGATATTGAGAACCACCAAAACCTCGGGGGAAAAACTTGGAAATATGCCCCATACCATCGCAAGTGAAGCAAGACCTCGGCTGCTGAGAATACTGACCCTGGAACTGTCCCTGACGACCAGAATGACCACTCTGATAGCTCTGAATCGGCGGTGCACTGATGGACGCTGAAGGTGCACTGCGGGATACTTGGAGTGCCGACTGATAAGGCCTAGGAGGATGACCTCTGCCAAAGGGATCTCTGTCTCCAGATGAGGCACCACTGAAACGGCCAAAATGACGAGGTCTCTTGTCAGACCCCTGTCCACCACCCTGGGATAATACCATCTCAATGCGCCTAGCCACATCGGCTGCATCCTGAAAGGAGATATCAATACCCATCTCTCTGGCCATCTGAATCCTGATGGTCTGAGCTAGACCCTCAATAAACCTCCGAACCCTCTCCCGATCAGTGGGGAGTATCATAATGGAATGTCTGGCCAGCATAATGAACCTGGTCTCGTATTGAGTGACGGACATGGAGCCCTATTGTCGACGCTCAAACTGCCTCCGAAGATCCTCTCTCTGAGTAACTGGAAGGAACTTCCCCAAGAACAACTCGGAGAACTGACCTCAAGTCAGAGGTGCAGACC
Organism: Nicotiana undulata; assembly: GCA_005239495.1. NCBI lineage: Eukaryota > Viridiplantae > Streptophyta > Magnoliopsida > Solanales > Solanaceae > Nicotiana > Nicotiana undulata. Next base: position 48,820 of record ML272904.1, read on the forward strand.
CAGCTGGTCTGGTCAAGCAGTAATCTCTCCACCAAGTCTTGGCGGTGCCAGCAAGACAAAATGTAGCAAAATCAACTCCATTGGACTCCACAATACCCATGTTCTGAAGGACCTCATAACAGCTGTCTAGATAATCCCGGGGATCCTCTGATGGTGTACCAGTAAATGTAGTAGTGAATAACTTGGTGAACCGATCCAACCTCCACAGAGCGTCTGCTGACATGGCTGCTCCCTCAACTGCGGGTGCCACAATACCCGACTTAACTACTCTGGCCATCTGAGGTGTCAGAGTCTGGAACTGAGTGGCAAACTGCTCTGGCGTATGAATAGCAGGAGTCTGGGTCCCTCCCCCAGCCTGAGATCCAGATGGTGCAGGAGGAAGGAGGCCGGCCTGAGCCACACTCTCCATGAGTCCCACTAAGCGGACTAGAGCGTCCTGTAGCACTAGGGTGGCAATGAACCCCTCTGGGACCTAAGCCGGTCCAACTGGGACTGTCGGAGTAGGAACCTCACCGGCAAAGTCTACCTGTGGGTCCTCTACTGGAGCTGCTGCTCTAGCTCTGCCTCGGCCCCTCGTAGGAGCTGCAATAGGAGGATCAGGATGCTGGTCGATCGATGAGGAAGCGCGCGTTCTCGCCATCTGCGAGAGAGTAAAATAGAGACTCAATTAGTATTCAGAATTCAACTGGCACGACAAATAATGAAAGATGTGAAGTTATTCCTAACTTTGCAGCCTCTGGGGGATAAGTACAAACATCTCTGTACCGATCCCTCAGACTCTACCAAGTTGTCTGTGAGTTGTGAGACCTAAGCAACCTAGGGCTCTGATACCAACTTGTCACGACCCGAAATCCCACCTTCGAGCCATGACTACGACTAACGGCAAACCCGCTAGACAAGCCAACGTTTGAACTAAATAAAACTCATTAACAACGAAAACGAACAAGATAACTAAGGCATCGATGGTCCGCAATGTGAAGGTTAACAAGTAACCAAAATATAACATAGCAATTTCGAAATAAAACCCATATACAAATCCCAGAACTAGTGTCACATACTCACGAACTGTCTAAGAGATTACTAAAACAAAGGTCTGAAAATAAGTACATAGGACTGTCTTTGAAATATAAAGTAAGACAGAGCTGAAAGTCAAGAGTAGAAGGTGACGCCAAGGCCCACGAACGTTTGCGGGTCTACCTCGATGTCTCCTATATGAGCTGATGAGATGCTCCGACCGTCAGTGATCACCGGGTCCGGCTGCGTAGTCTGCACAACATAAAGAAGTGCAGGTGTAGCATCAGTACAACCGACCCCATGTACTGAGTAAGTGCCGAGCCTAACCTCGGCGAAGTAGTGACGAGGCTAGGACCGACAACAATATATGTACCTGTGCAATTCTATATAATAACAGGAAAAATGTCGACGGAAATAAGCAAGTAAGACAGATACGGGGAGAACATGTTGGGGGTAAAAGGGGAAACAAAATGCTAGTACGGTAGAACAAGGTAATAACTGAAATGTAAAGATAAAAGCAAGAATTTAACTTCTCAAACAGATAATGAACAACATAAGGCACGGCATGTCCCCTCGTGCATAACCTCACAATCACTCGGCACGGAATGTCCCCTCGTGCGTATATAATAACACTCGGCATGGAATGTCCCCTCGTGCGTATATAATAACACTCGGCACGGAATATCCCCTCGTGCGTATATAATAACACTCGGTACGGAATGTCCCCTCACGCATAACCTCACAATCACTCAGCACAGAATGTCCCCTCGTGCGATAAGTAACAAACAGTCGGCACGGCATGTCCCCTCGTGCGACAAATAATAAAACAAAGCAACAATATAATGTGAAAGTCAACATTAAGAAGTCTCAAGTGCATGGAAATGCTCAATAAAATTCTATTGTCCCGGCAAGGAGAAATCATCAATTACAAACTCAACAAATGCACGACAAGGGTCTCAGTTATAACCAACCTCGCATCAGAAATACAATTTAACAGTGTAAGCCCCAACTGAAATAAATAACTCAATAACTCCCCACATCATGAAACAACATCAAGGTATCACTACTAATTCACCAATTTCTCATAGTGCGGGGAATATTAAGAAGACAGTAAGTTTCATCACAATTGACTTACGGGCATGCTTGACCGCAACATATAGGCACTCGTCACCATGCCTATACGTTGGACATGAGTTACACATAGCAAATAAGACTCTATACCTAATCCCTCAAGATGAGGTTAGGCCAAACACTTACCTCGGCTCCAAAAATGCACGTTAAGCCTCAATCACAGCCTTTCCTTTAGAATCTCACTCCGGAACGATATTATCTAGACATAATCAACCCAAGTATATCAATAATGGCACAATAAATCAAACCCATAGCCTAATTATTTATTTCAAAGCATTCTTCCTAAGATTCCAAAATTTGACCCCGGGCCCGCTTGGTCCAAACACGAGGCTCGGACCAAAACCCGATCACCCATAACCCCACAAGTTAGAATATATAATTTGTTTTAAGATTTGACCCCAAATTGAGGTTGAATCACCCCAAAATTCTCAATAACTCAACTCTACCTAAAATCCCTAATTCCTACTTTGATCCCATGATTTTAGGCCTAGAATCTAGTGATTAGTTGATGAAAATAAGAGGAAATGATGTTAACAATANTGTATAAGGTTCTGTTTTGGTATTTAAAAATCACTGAACGAGTTTGTGATCTGCGATCGCAGAAGAACAATTACGATCGCAGAAGAGGACCGGATGATACTCTACGCGATCGCAGGAAGACCTACGCGATCGCAGAACCTAAGGCCGCCCACCCTATGCGATCGCAGCACCCCCCCCCCCCCCCCCACGCGACCGCACTGACCAAATTACTCCAGACCCCTGACTCGACAAACACCCTATGCGATCGAGGAGTTGGCATTGCGATCGCATAGAACACCTGGGACCCCTACCAACCTAATGATGTGCGATCGTGGAGATGTATATGCGATCGCACTGAAGAAAAGGCTCGACACCAGAAAACTAACAAAAAAACAAGATTTTCCTAAGTTTTCGCACCCCGTTAGCTACCCGAAACTCACCCGAGCCCTCGGGGCTCAAAACCAACAACACACACAACTCCCAAAACATCCTACGGACTTATTCAAGCTTTCAAATCGCCAAAATATCATCAAAACAAGGAATTGAACCTTAAAATTCATAGAATTTTCTCTAAACTTCTAAATTTCCCATTTTTAATCTGAATCACGTCGTTTCAAGTCCGTTTCACACCAAATTTCACAGATATGACAAATAACATATAAAAAAACCCGTTTCGGGCTCCGAAACCGAAATACGGGCCCGGTGACACGGCTTTCACATAATTGCTCATTTTTAAAATCCTTTATTATTTCTAGAAAACAATTTTCTTTAAAAATTCATTTCTCGGGCTTGGGACCTCGGAATTCGATTCCCGGCATACGCCCAAGTCCCATATTTTCCTACAGACCTTCCGGGTCCATTTACCTAAAATATTGACCAAAGTCAACTTTATTCATTTAATTATCATAAATTCTATTTTTCATCAAATTTCAATATAAAGACTTCCCGGCTACACGCCCGGGATGCGCACGCATATCGAGGTGAGATTAGTGGAGGCTTTCGGGGCCTCAGAACACAGATTTAGCTGGAATTACTTAGGATGACCTTTTGGGTCATCACATGACATAACCAAGGTCAGTGGTTAATTAGAGTCGTTTGAATGTTAACCTTAGGCATATTAATTTAGGTAGTCCTTATTTTAGATAACCTAGAACGTACACAATTAGACTAAGGTAGAAATTGAGTATATATATAACTTTGGCAAAGGAGAATGGTATAGAGCCAACTTAGAATTTAAACAAATAAACTAGAGTCGATTGAATCATGTGAAATCAGTAGACCATCCTAAACTTAAGTTACAGAACCTCCCTAATGACCAACCAAAGATCTCTATGAAACTATACTGATTAATAACTCACAGTAGATTAGGAGGCTAGAGCTAATTTTAGCATTAGAACTATTATCTAAAATCAGTATATGGGGGTTTTGAGAAGAAACAGGCTAAAGAAACAAACAAACAAAACATGCAGCAATATCATGTAAACTTCAGAACCTTAGGAAAAATTGTTTAGTTAACTCCAAACCATGCGATGGAACAGGATCAATTAAACGGGTCAAGGAACAACAAATACGTGAAATAATGAGCAACCGTCTAATGCTAAGAACAATGTTTTTTATCAAAATATATTTCGGAGGTTTCGAATTAATCAAGCATGAACAGGTAAACAAAATGATAAGGAACAATGAAAAAAAATAAGAAGAAAACAGTGATTAATACTACGGCCTATTTATATTATCAATCAGAAAGCACATGAAACACATAGAAAAGGGGAGAGGGATTACCCGTTTGAGGGGTTTGGACGAACTCCGACGACCTGCCGGAACTTGGCCGGATTTCGGTGGGCTCGAAAATAACTCGAACCCACATGAATCAATAGCCCTCAACGAGAGCTATTGAGCCATATAGGTAGGAGTTATTGAGTGTCTCTGACCCGTCTTGTAGAGGAACAACTAGGGTTCTGTTTTCCTAGATTTGAAGTTAAAAGGGATTGGTTGGGTTTTTGAGGAGATGGACAGTGGGACGGGGTTGAGGAGGTCGTGGGGATCATCTGGTTGAAAATTGGGGTTGATTGGAGAAGCCGCCGGAGGAGATTTTCGGTTGGCGGAGAGACGGCGGGGTTATGGTGGGAGACTGGCCGGTGAGAGAGAGGATAGAGACGAGTGGGGAAATGGGGGGTATTAGACTTTCATAGACTGGGGGGAGGGGTTTTAGGAACACTTATATAATCAATTAATCCCTAGTTCTCAACCGTTGGATCACATTAAATCAATGGCTGGGATTAAACTGGCTTGAAACGGGGTCGTTCTGACGGGTGGGGGGCCGGCCGGATTTGGGATTTGGGCTGGGGCGTGTTGGGTATTGTAGAGATAGGGACTTGGGCTCAGGTAGTTTGGCCCAACTGATTTTAGGCTTGATTTCCCCATTAATTAAATAATTTCAACTAAGTTTAAACTAACAAAAAATGTAGTAATTAATTTTAACTTAATTTTGTCTAAATACAGATTAATTGATAAATTAATTAAGGGTAAAACAATTAAATTAGTACTCCTAATCATTTAAAGAAAAATTTCACAATTTTGTTTAAAAAGGAATAATTAAATTAACATTAACATACTTTATACCAAACAATTATATTTATTTAAATGATAACTAAAGTTATGTGCTCAAACACGCTTTTAAATTATTTACGGATTTAAATGATGAATTCTGACTACATAATGTAAAATGAATTCATAAATAGCATCAAAAATTCAATAAAACCCATAAAATTAATTAATTTACTGAGATTTTTGTAGGATTATACGCTAGGCAAAAATCACGTGCTCACAGTCATGCTATTTTGTTGAGAAAATTATTGAAGGAGCTCAATTTACCACAAATTGAAGCTACAGAGATTTATATAGACAACGAATCCGCGCATGCACTTGCCAAGAATTCAGTGTATCATGATCGAAGCAAGCATATAGATTCAAGGTATCACTTCATCAGAGAATGCATTGCCAGAAGTTGAACTCAAGTATGCGAAATCCCATGATCAAATTGCAGATATGTTTACAAAGCCCCTCAAGTTTGAAGATTTTCAGAGATTGAGATCAAGACTTGGAATAACAAAGAAAAATCAAAATTAAGGGAGAGATTTGTGGGATCATTGCTATAATAAAAGAATAAAACCAACTTGTCAGAGAAAGAAACTGTTGGGTGCAATAAAACCAACTTGTTATAATGGTTTCTGGCATGGCTAACACTTGCAAATAACAAATTTGCAAGTTAAAGAAACTGATCAATTTGATTGGTTGAGAGGTTGGAAACTTTGCCTATAAATAGAGATTTGTCCTCTCGGTTTAAACACACTAAAAACAGAGAGAAGCAATAGCATTAAGAGAGAGTTATTCACAGATTATACCATGTGAGTAATATTGTAGTGAGGTATTTTAAATAAAGAGTGTTATTTCTTTTAAAATTTTAGTAGTCTCTTGACATTACTAAGTTGTAATATTGTAGTGGTAATATTGGGCCGCTCGAGTATTATATTTACCTCGTTAAAAGAGTTGGTGTCGTTGCCACTCTCTTGTGTTATTATTATTTGCCGTAGATATTATTTTAGGGCGGGACTATTATTTTTTTCCAACAACTTTCAATTAGGATAATCACAGTCATCCATTAGAAATAAAATAAGGAAACATACAAATATTATCGAAATTATATAAATAAACTAAAATTCAAAAATCATTGTGAAAGAAATACAAATTACCAACCAAAAAAAAGTGAAAATGTAAATTTTATACTCATATGACATGTCTAGACATAAGATTCCCTTGTTGTGCCACTTATCTTTCTCAACTTCTTCCTGGATATCCGTTTGATCAACCCATATGTTTAGGAATTTGAAGTATCTCACTTGATCTTCACAAATTTTACCAAATTGTATAAATAGATGAACATGATTTTGGGGTCTCCTCTTTTATTGCACCAAGTGAATGTAGAGCCAGAAAATCCGGCATCATATAGTCTTGATTCCATCATGTGGTTCAAAAGATCAAAGCTCTTGTCATTTTTGCATTTTAAATATATGCTTTTATTCTTCTTATAGTAGCTAGTATCTCAATTCAATATCATATCATTTTCAAAGAAAGAAAGCATGCTGAAACTGATTTTCTTCTAGCCTCTTTCTTATTGAAGATTCTGGCAGCTGGAATTCATCGACGGCTACGCTTAGGACCTGGCTTATTCCCTTTCTTCAACATCATTTATCATATTAAAATCTCTCACTACAGTCAAATGCTCTTGAATTGTGTTGGATAAGTTATATAACTCCTCCCATAGGGGTCTTCTCATGTTGGTTCTGCACCTGGTATATATTAAGGTGATGCGAAAATCATTAGAGGTGATTCTCAAAGTAAGCTTGCATATAACTTGCTGCTCTGATTCTTCAATAATGTTTACAGTAAAATCATTACTCCACAACACCCATATCATATTATTTGTATTTTAGTAGCAGCCTTGCATCCCCAGTAGTCTCATGTAGTATCTCCTAAGCTTTTACAAAAGGTTCCTGCAAACTGATACATAAAATTTTATATTGGTGTGCGAGTGTTTTTAAGTCTTTCGAAGGCACTTTTGGTTCTTATACTCCTTATGTTGTGTCATATTAATTACAATGAGCGGGGGATAAATCTAAGTTTTTCTTCTTGTTGGACTTGGAATTCACTAAGGAAGACAATCTATTTTTATTCCTATCCATTCCCCTTGGGGATAGATTGTTGGAAGTAGTGACATCCTACATATCCCAAGTTAGTACTGAAACTTGATATTTAAATGAGGAACGTATTTCACTATCAGACGATGATGCATACTCAGTAACTGACTTAGTGTCCTCCCTGTCTGTTTCAAAGTGAGCATATTTATTAATGTCAATATGGTCAATAGAGTTGTTTGTTTCTCTTGTATTCACCCCATTTGATTTGGTACTTCCTCATGGATTATGATATTCACAAATATTTTAAGATTTGAATGAGTGTTTGTTCCACCTGTAACACCAGCAGCTATATCAGCGAGTCTTAGTTGGTCAGTCAACTCCATTATTTTTACATTCATCTCGGAACCAATATTTGAACGGGTAGTTTCGTTAGAGCTGTCTAAGGGTACAGTAATATCGGTAATCGTATCGGTACTAGTACCGGATGGTACCGCTCTGTGGGTGGGTAGGGTGCCAAATTTAGTACCCTTAGTACCGGCACCGTAAGTACCCTTAAGGTACCATATGGTCCCGGACTGATACCCAACAGATATTTTATTTAATTTATGATCTAGCTGTTTTTGTACCGTTAGTCAACAGCAACGATTATTTTTGCCTCCCTAGCCCCCAACATCCTCCCTATCCTTTAATTTATATTTTTAACCCTTAAGTTTGTTCGAATACACTTTGGCCTATTTTAAAACTATAATAATCCATTTCATTCTTTTAATTTTCATTCAAAAACTCCCATATATCTCTAAAACTCCCATATATCTCTATATCTCTCCATCTCTAATTGCAATTAACGTTTATAGAACTCAATTATTTTGGTATAACTTTTCAAGCATCAACATCAAGTATTTGGTGGCGTATTTTTTCTTGGCTCTACACTACTAGTCAGAGCAATTTTCTTCCATCGACTCCAACTATACGTCGGTATTTGGTTTATTCGTTTCAACTTTAATTTTCACATTTGTTTTTGTTATACTTGTGTTGCTATTTATTGTTATTTTAATTATTAATTAATAGAAAATGCTCCTAATCTGGTAAAAACGTGCTTGAAGTTGACTAAGGGTAATACTAGCTCTATTACTCCTACTCAAGTTGACGACTTCACTTATGTAGACGAAACACCTGATATCATGTTGTTAATGTTAATTATCGTCCACTTTATCACGAAACACTACAAGCACAGTATAATAATCCTGATATTTTTAGTGAGGAAGAAGAGTACTAGTCTTGCTCCTATAGCTCCAACTCACAGTCAATCTCAGTTAGGAGCTGATATTTCGTTACCTCCCACTAGAGAACCAATTGAATGTAAAAAAAATCGATCTTTTTTGCAATAGTTTACGCAGATAAAGCTAGTGAAAAGGCTATTTGTAAACTTTGTATACAACAATTAGCTTTTAAAAATAAATCTGGCCTTGGCGGAACAGAAGGTTTAATGAAGCATATGCAACTTAAGCACAAAGATGTTTGGCTTGCTAGGGAGGGGTATCACCATTCTAAAGAAAATCCTACCCAACCAGGGTACGGTTCTCATACTGTAAAACCATAATTTAGCCTGTGACGGGAGGTCTTCTCCATTATAACCAAAAAAGGATAGAGAAAATATAGCATAAATGATTCCTGTTAGGATCCAAATTCCCAACCCTCGGGATACTAATGGCGCCTAACACCATATTTGCTAGGCAAGCCAATGTTAGAAATTTACTAACCGTTTTCTTTTACAAATTTCTTTAAATATAAGTAAACAGTTTAAAATGAATGCGAAATCTATTACTATTCAACAAATGATATCAATAGTAATTAAATAATGAAACGAAACCACGAACTAATACTAAATATGTGACTACACATGGTATGGAGTCACAATTCACGAACTACTAACGAATACAACAAGTATTTAGCTGAATGAAATATATATCTGTTTTGAATGAAATAAAACAGCAATCTAAATAATGTAGAGAAGACTCCAGGAATCTGCGAACGTCAGGAGATCTACCTCGTGCCTCCGTGCGGATGATCAACTACTACTCGAAACTCAAATCTGGCCGGAACCTGAATCTGCACAAGAAGTGCAGAGTGCAATATCAGTACAACCGACCCCATGTACTGGTAAGTACCGAGCCTAACCTCGTCAAAGTAGTGACGAGGCTACGGCGGGGTATTTATAATATAACATGTAAGCAGCGTATAATAAAGCAAGAAGGGAATAATAAACTAATTAAACAATAACTTGCAACAATTAATAAAACAACTCGGTTAACTTTTTAGATCTCAGCTATAACCAATTCTCACGTAAATCTTCAAATTCCGAATTTAAACAACTGTAAAAGCAGAGTATGGGAAACAATAGAGTAAAACAGTAAGTTTTTCAGTCTTTATCATATAATCAGTAAAACATGAATATCCTCCCTTATTGCTCCTTATTGCGGCACGCAACTCGCTCCCACCTCTCCACCCTTATTGCTCATCCCTATATATATCAGCCTTATTTCTCCTATTACGGCGTGCAACCCGATCCCACATGTCCTCCCTTATTAATCCTTGTTGCTGCATGCAACCCGCTTCCACCAGACAATCACATCTCTTTATTTATAAAACGATTTCACAAATTTAGGTCAAAGTCTTTCACAATATTTATGTCTCAACAGTTGTAAATAGAAAGTTGTACTATTCATAAACTTCATCAATTATCATTTCACAATGAAACCAGCCGGAATGTATCGTAAAACATTGTCAACCAGCTCAACCTTTATTGTACCACAATGAGGCCAAGGGAACAAGTAACACTTCCAGATACGTGCAACAATATTTAACAACAAGTTGACGAAAGCAAGAAGACATGGAGGCATCAAATCATGAAAACAATTAAGTCAAGAATCAAACAAATTGGGTACAGGAAGGGGATCATGTTCAACAGATAGTTTGGTGGTGCATAGATACTCGTCACCTCACCTATACACCACACACATGCAAATTCACATAGCATTTAAGTTGGGGATTCCTATTCTCTCAAGTCAAGGTTAAACCAAACACTTACCTGGATCTCACAAGCAATTCACTGCACAAGCACAACTTTTCCTTTAGAATTTTCCTCCAACACACTCGTATCTAATCATAATTAGTTTAATATCATCAATTATTGCTAAAAGAATCAACCTTAATGCATAATTAGGGTTTTCCTATGTTTTCTCAATAATCCCCCAATTCCACCATGAAAACTCTAGATTCTAGGTTAAAATCTTGTAAAAAGTTGTTAAGGATTGAAATGAATTAGTTAGAGATAACTTACCAATGATTTGGAGAAGTTTGGGTCTTTGGAAAATCGCCTATGGAGGTTTAGGGTTTGAGAGAATTGAAAAGTGGGTGAAAATCCCGTCTAAAATTCGTTTTGAGCACCAGCGGTTATGGAAATGCGAAAAGCGGTTCGCAAATGCGGCAACTTAAATCACAAATGCGAAATGTGGCATGGGCCTGCTGTTATCGCAAATGCGAATGGTTGTTCGAAAATGCGGCCCTTGCTCTGGTCGCAAATGTGACATTGAGCCTCGCAAATGCGAGGGTCCCCTTCCCAGCCACTGATCGCAAATGTGATGCTCGCATTTGTGAGCTAGACATCGCAAATGCGACATATGCAGACCTAAAGCACACCAGCAAATTTTACTAAGTCCAAATCACTCTGTGGCCTATCCAAAACTCACCCGAGCCCTCGGGGCTCCAAACCAAACAAGCACGCAAGTCTAAAAACATCATACGGACTTGCTCGTTCGATCAAATCATCAAAATAACATCAAAAACTACGAATTTAACCTCAAACTCATGATTTTCCTCAAGAACACTTCAATTTCACTATTTCTCAACCAGACATCCGAATCACATCAAATCAATTTCGATACTCATAAAATTTCACAGATAAGACTTAAATATCACAACAAACTTGTACCGGGCTTCGGAACCAAAATACGGGCACGGTACCAACTAGTTCAAACATTAATTCATTTCTTTATTTCCTTTAAAAAATTAACCAGCACAACAATTTTCTTCAAATATTATTTTCTAAAGCTAGGGACCTCGGAATTCAATTCCTGGCATACGCCCAAGTCCCATATTTTACTGTGGACCTCCCGGGGTCATCGGAACACAGATCTGGGTCCGTTTACTCAAAATGTTGACAAAAGTCAACTAAAACTAAATTTTAAATCCCAAAATTATTATTTCTCATACTTTCACATAAAATCTTTCCGGTTTCACGCCCAGACTGAGCACGCAAATCAAGGTAAATAAAGTTTATCTTTTTAAGGCTAATGATCCTGGAATGGAGTCTTAATTCATAAGATGACCCTTTGGGTCATCACAATCTCCACCTCTAAAACAAACATTTTTCCTCAAACGCACATAGAAATTTACCTTAACTAGCAACAAGTGGGGATATCTACTCTGCATGTCCGACTCGGACTCCCAAGTAGCTGCCTCAACGGGCTGACATTTCCAGTGCGCTCGAACTGAAGGATAACTCTTTGACCTCAACTAACGAACCTGCCAGTCTAAAATGGCTACCGGATCCTCCTCATAAATCAAGTCCTTGTCCAATTGGACAGAACTGAAATCTAACACGTGGGACGGGCCACCCTGATATTTCTGGAGCATAGACACATGGAATACCGGATGAACTGAGGATAAACTTGGAGGAAACGCAAGTCTATAAGCTACCTCCCCCACTTTATCAAGAATCTCAAATGTCCCGATATCCCTAGGGCTCAACTTTTCCTTCTTCCAAAATCTCATAACACCCTTCATGGGCGATACCCGAAGTAATACCCTTTCTCCAACCATGAATGCCACATCACAAACCTTACGGTCGGCATAACTATTTTGCCTAGACTGAGTTGCACGAAGTCGATCCTTTATAACCTTGACCTTATCTAAGGCCTCTTGAACTAAGTCTTTACCCAATAACTGAGCCTCTCCCGGTTCAAACCATGCAACTGGCGATCTACACCGTCTACCATATAATGCCTCATAGGGAGCCATCTGAATGCTCGACAGGTAGCTATTATAGCAGGAAAACTCTGCTAACGGTAAGAACTGATCCCAAGAACTTCCAATATCAATAACACAAGCGCGGAGCATATCCTCCAAGATCTGAATAGTACGCTCAGACTGCCCGTCCGTCTGAGGATGGAATGTTGTGCTCAACTCAATTTGTGTACCCAAATGATGTTTTAGACGTCAATACCACACAAGAATATAGGTTAAAAGTGTGGTACCCAGATTTGCTCAAATTCTTCACTAAAAACTCTGAGCCAAACGGACTTACAAAATAAACTCTTTTGTAATCCTAGGACTAACTCTAATCCCTTTGTATCAACTAGCCTCTAGCTAATTATACAAGCTTCAAGTTAACTCTAACTTGAACAATGTGTACCTATTACAATATGCTTCTAAGAAAGCTGAGAAGATACAATATTGAAAAACCTACTACAATCAACTAGACTCAATACATCAATGATGAAACTGGTTCTTCTAGCTGATATGTAGCCTTTGTATCGCACAATAAATCTGCTTGCAAAATAACTCTGGGAATTTTGCTTTCAGATCTTGATTCACTTCAGTACTTGTGTGTCTCTTTCTCCAGCAGAAATACTTCAAGTAATTATAGAGTTAGTAGTTGAATTTGTCGATCAATTCTAGTTCAACTCTTCCTGGGAGAAAGAATTCGAATTAAACTCAACTTCCTTCCTTTGTTACTTTCCTTGATGAATTCAACTTCTATTCTCTTATCAGTTTGCAACCTTTTCGCATTAGGAGACAATCTCTTGGTTCATTGATACTTCACAATCACAAATATCTCCTATGCATATACGGTTCATGTGCCAGCTAGTCAGTTCAAGAATGTGTGCTCTGATGGACCTGGTTCAACTGGTCAGCCTTTGTCAATCTTCAAAACTATGCAGTGACATGGGTCAACAAATTCCCCCTTTTTGATGATGACAAGCTCTGTGCTTAATCCTGTATACACTTCAAACACTTTGTACGATTTTAATCATTAATCATTGAGAACCCAGGTTCATTAGGTTATAAATATCACTTTAAAAAATTCAGCACATATCTTCCCCCTTTTGGCATCATCGAAAAGATTGCAAAATGATACACTTACCAGATTTATTAATTATCACTCATGGCCATTGAGGAAACTGCAGGTGCAAAGCATGATTAATCAATACAAGAATCCAATAAATGTAAGCTAAATAAGAAATTGAGACAAGTCAATAACTAGAAGCCAAATTCATTGATTTGTAACGATTATCAACCACCATACAGTAAAACAAAAACAAACCAACCATGAGCAAAAAACTAAAAAAAATAGAAACAAGTCTAAAAAGACAGAAACACGTCTCGAACTGGGCGCTTGAAAGGTTATGGGGAAGCTCTGGATAGCCTAAGGACGGGAAGGTTTAGAGGAGGTTGTGGTCTTGGATTGTAGGAGAGAAAGCATCTGCTTAAGAACACCCTCGTTCTTTTCTTTCTCCTTTGCTAATTCAGCCCTGAGAGCATCCCGCTCAGCTTCAACCTCAATCACACGAGACTTTAAACGAAGGATCTCCATATCCTTGATCTCGCTTTCCTGCACCAGAGTTCTAACTTTGTTGTTGGCTGGTTGCTTCCTAGATGAACCAGGTTCATCCACAGGAATATTGACATTGTAGTCATATGTCAGCAAAGTTTCCTTCCCAAAATAGTCTTTGGCAGTAGCCATCTCAGCCTTTTTCATTGGAACCCCAAAATAAGCAAGCACGGTTGTCAGAAGGAAGCCATATGGAATTGCGTGTGCTTTGGTTCCATTCACAACTCTGTCCAAGAGTTGGATTATGAAAGCAGGCCAATTGATTTGCTTTCCCCTGTACAAGCATTCCATCAAGGTCAGATCTATATAGTTGGCAATGTGCCTTCATTCTTATCTGGGCAGTAGAACGAACGCGAAGAATAGCTTGTGTTCTGGCTCCATTTCACTCTTGTAGACCGGTCTGGGTTCAATCTCCTTCTCATTATCACTGAAGAACCCGGTGATGTTAATTGCTGAGGAAATCCCATCTAGACAAGGCCATCTTTGCCTTGTGTAGTCCTCATATCCCTCAGCTGGTATGTTTAGAATAACACCCAGTTCTTTAGCATCAAAGGAAACTTCAATTCCTTTGACCATTGATGTGACCCTGTCGTCCTTGAAAATAGCATTTCCCATGAATTCTACCAACTCAGCCCTCACTAGTATACCTTCCATACGAAGGACCATGTCCTTCCAGCCCTTCATCTCTAGAGTTCCCAGCAGATACTGCATTCCAGGCTCATCTAGATCCTTCATCAGCTTACACTTCAGAATTGTTCTTTTTCCAAACATGGTAACTCTGTCAGTCACCTCTCCTATTTTCTTCCCCTCCTCTTCACTCCAGTATGCATCATCATCCTTTTTCTCAACAATTTTGTTTCTTTGTCTTGGCACTGGTCCTCTTAACAGATCTTGTGGGTGTGACAGACATTCTACCTGCCTTCTTTGAAGAAGTCTTAGCCTTTGTGAGTTTTGGTGTCTTAGCCACAACTGGAGCCATCTGCTCCTCTTGTTGGACCAGGTCCAACGTCTCTTCTTCAATAACAACAGCCTCAACAGGCTCTCCAACGTTCGTTGTTCCCTTTGCTGCCCTCTTCTTCATGCTTTCTTGCAGAGCCTTTTCCAATTTCTCTTCTTCATCTCTCACTGTGCTACGAGTAGCTCGTACTTTTGGAGTAGAAACACCAGCAGCTTCAGAAACTTTCCTCTTCTTTGAAGGAACTGGTTGAGTTGCCTTCTTGGACTTCTGAGTCCTCCTTTTCTTGGGGTTATAGGGCTCCCCCAGTTTCTTCAGCCTTTCAGCCAATGTTTCCTCCCCAGATGAACCAGGTTCATCTGTGCCTTTCTTCAAACTTGCAAGACCTGCTGCAGCCTCCTCAACTGTACTTCCCCCTAACTCTGTGATGTTTTCTCCAACAGTTTCAGGAATGGGGCCATAGATAACCAGCGTGGTACCATCCTCCCCAGATCCCCTCTCAATTTCTTTTCCCTCTCTCTCAGAAATTCTTTCTTTTCTACCACCCCTCTGCCTACTTGGCATTTCAACATCAATAATAGACCTAACCAACCCGAATCTTTTATCAGCAGAAGCAGCTTCAGCATTAATTTAAGGATTACCTTTCTCAGAGCTGGTTGAACCAGGTGTGTCTTCCTCGTTGGCTGATTTAAAAGATTCACTGGACGAATCTGTCTTAGAACCTTTGTCCGCTTCAGTAAGATCCTCCAAGAAATTTTCCCTAGTCCCAGAAGCAACAGATTTCCGGGCAAGAACTTTGACACGACGATTCTTCAGGACAGGAGTAGGGTTTGGAGTAGGTTCAGGAATGGGTGTATTTTCAGGGGTTAATGAGATTTTTGGTGATTGAGAACTGTATACAGTTGGAGAATTGGATATAGATTCAGAATTTCCTCCATCGTAATCACGATTAGGTGATGAATTAGAAGAAGAAGCAGGTGGTGGTGAAGACATGATTATGTGATGTTAGGAAGAAAAAGGCGAGTAAGCAGTTTTGGTTTGTAGAATGAGTTGAACTTGGTTCGACGTTTTCTTTATGAAGAAAAGAGTAATGATGACCCTTATATAAGATGTGGCTAGGGAGATTACAACTGCAGAGTATTTACTCAAGTAGGAGTCTAATCGCCGAAGGATTGACATTGATTAGACATTTAATTTCTCCCTAAAACTAGGCTACTTAAGTGAAGATGGGACTTATTGAAACTGGTTCAATTTGGGTAAGTACGAATTATTTGAATTTGAACCAATTATGGAAAGAATCCTGCTCATGTATGACTGTAATTGAATTAATATATGGAGAAGAGAACGTACCTCATCAGGCAGATGAATCAGCATGGATGAACCAGTTTCATCCTGTTAGAAATCTTTAAATTGCCTCAATTTACAAAGATAGATAAACATCATTAGTGTCCAGAGAATCATATTAATACATGGAAAAAGAGTATGGAAATAAAGACATGATGCTGAGCAATTATTAATCTGGTTAAGTACCTAATTAGAATTTTCTAGCCAACAAGAACAATTTTTTTTTTCAATTTGTTTTTCAAATATTTTTTAAAATTTTTGTTTTTCCAATTAGGTGATTTTAATCATCCCTTATTCAAGCCTGTTTCTCTCAAAATGCTCCCTACTCAGTGCTTTGGTGAATATATCTGCAATTTGCTTATCAGTAGCACAATATTCAATTGAGATCATTCCTTTTTCATAGTAATCCCTAAGGAAGTGGTGTCTAACATCTATGTGCTTAGTTCTCTTATGATGAACCGAGTTCTTCGTCATGCTAATGGCACTAGTGTTATCATATAAAATAGGAATGCATCCCACATCTATACCAAAGTCCATGAGTTATTGCTTAATCCTCAGCAACTGAGCACAGCAAGAGGCTGCAACCACATATTCAGCCTCAGCAGTAGACAGAGCTACTGAATTTTGTTTCTTGGTGGCCCAAGATACAAGGCAAGAGCCCAAGAAGTGAGCCATGCCTGAAGTACTTTTCCTGTCAACTAGGAAACCTGCATAATCAGCACCAGCATATCCTACAAGGTCGAAATTACTACCTTTAGGATACCAAAGGCACAAATCAGTGGTGCCTTTCAAATATCTCAAAATTCTCTTCACTGCAGTGAGGTGGGACTCCTTTGGATTTGCCTGAAACCTAGCACATAGTCCCATACTGAACACAATATTTGGTCTGCTAGCAGTGAGATATAGTAGAGACCCTATCATTCCTCTGTATACCTTCTGATCAACGGATGAACCAAGTTCCTCCACATCCAATTTAGTAGTTGTGGCTATGGGGGTGTATATTTCCTTTGAATCCTCCATCTTGAACTTCTTGAGGAGTTCTTTCACATACTTTTGTTGATGAATCATTGTTCCATGTGGGTTTTGCTTGATTTGTAAGCCTAAGAAGAAGTTTAGCTCACCCATCATACTCATTTCAAATTCACTCCCCATTAGTGTAGCAAATTCCTTGCTAAGCTTTTCAGTAGTTGCCCCGAATATGATATCATCAACATATATTTGCACAATCAGAAGATCCTTCCCCTTTTCCTTTAGGAACAAAGTACTGTCAATTTTGCCTCGTTTGTACCCATGTTCTGGCAGGAATTTTGACAATCACTCATACCATGCTCTAGGTGCTTGTTTGAGACCATAAAGAGCCTTGTCAAGTTTATATACATGATCAGGTGACTCTTTGCTTTCAAAACCTGGAGGTTGTTTGACAAATACATCTTCCTTCAAATATCCATTGAGAAAGGCACTCTTAACATCCATCTGATGGAGAGTGAATTCCATATGTGCAGCAAATGCTATAAGAAGTCTGATTGCCTCCAATCTTGCCACAGGAGCAAAGGTCTCATCATAGTCAATTCATTCTTCTTGACTATACCTTTGAACAACTAGTCTTGCCTTATTTCTTGTAATAGTTCCATCCTCATCGAGCTTGTTCCTGAAGACCCACTTCGTGCCAATCATTGATATGTCTAGTGGCCTGGGTACCAAGTGCCACACTTGGCTTCTTTCAAATTGATTTAGCTCCTCTTGCATGGCATTTACCCAATCATCATCTTGTAGGGCTTCACCAATGTTCTTTGGTTCAATTAGGGATAGGAAGGCATCAAACGCACACAGATTTTTCAAGGAAGCTCTTGTTTTGATTCTGGATGACAAATCTGTTATAATGTTCTCAAGAGGGTGAGAACTCTGATATCTGTGTGGTTTGAGTACTAGTAGTTCACTTCTGGATAGTTCCATGTTGTTTTGTTGTTGTGGAACAGGATCAGGGCCAGGATTCACATGTTGAATTCCCCCTGTCATGTTCTTGGGTTGGTTGGACCTGGTCCATCACTTGTTCCATCTCCCATAGTTGCTTCACTGTGTTCACTGCTTCTCACAAGTCCAAGCTCCTCATCTTCTGGTTCCTGTCTCCCAGAGAGAGTGTTAGTTTCATCAAATACAACATGCACACTCTCCTCTACACACATAGTTCTTTTATTGTACACTTTATAGGCTTTACTATGTGATGAATATCCCAAGAATACTCCCTCGTCACTTCT